>LOEQ01003276.1:333444-361281 GCA_001685075.1 Bramus lutescens | reverse complement strand
TGGCGATGGATGGAGATAGAGACAGAGACTCACACTGGAGCACTGGACTGAGCTTCCAGGGCCCAGATGAGGACAGAAGGAAGGAGGACATGGGCAAGGAAGTCAGGACCATGGAGACGGTGGGACTGATCTAATGGGAGCTCACCAAGGCCAGCTGGACTGGGACTGATGGAGTATGTGATCAAACTGAAGTCTTTGAACGTGGCTGACAATGAGGGCTGACTGAGAAGCCAAGAACAATGGAACTGGGTTTTGATTCTTCTAAATGTGCTGGCTTTTTGGGAACCTAGTCTGTTTTAGTGCACACCTTCCTAGACCTGGGTGGAGGGGGGGAGGGCGTTGGACTTCCCACAGGGCAGGTCACCCTGACTTCTCTTAGGACTGGAGAGGGAGGGGGAGGGGGAATGGGGTGAAGGGGGAGGGAAACGGGAGGAGGTGAAAATTTTTAATAAATAAATAAATTTAAAAAAACTCAGTTACTTACCATAGGGATAAGGTCTACATAAGAGTGAACTGAAATCTCTCAGATCTTCAAATGTCATTGTCACAAGTATTAGGTTCCTCTTAATCAGTTTCTTTTTTACTGTAAAGTAAATCCAGATCCTTGCTGGCTGCAGTAAAGAAACCCACTTTTGCTTTCCTGAGCACCAGGAATTAAGTTGATCGAAGACCCTCAGCTTTCCTTCTCCCTCTAATCTTGTTTGTATCTCTTCCGCAAGGACTCTTTTCATTTTTTCTACAGAATACACTTGCCAAATCCCTTTTTCTTAGAAGACCTGTATTATAGCAGACTTTGTGTGACTTTTTTTCCTTTATTTTTCTTTTTCGCGAGAAGAAGCTAAATAACCACACATATGTTTTTATTATATATGAGCATGGATTTTGTCCCTAGGAGACTAGAGAAATCCATCATTTGAACAAATGCAGAATGGGAAAGGAACCTTTAGACACCATGGAAATATGAGATACTTCCATTATCTACAATCTAACATTGTGCTTTGAAAATGATAAAATTAATGGTAAAATCTTGGTCAGGGTGCAAAATGGAGTTCTAAGTCAATCTATTTAAATAGAAATAAGGCTTTATCTGATATCACAGTTTATACCTTTCATCTAAAAATTATTCTTTCATATTTAAGATGCTGTTTCATCATTTTCAGGCAATAGGTTCATAACTATCTAAATCTCTTTTATAGGAAGAAGAAATAATGTGTGATAATTAAAATAACATTTGATTTCCAGTTTATCACCCTGTCAACATTGGAAATAAGTATGACATACAGAATTAATGCACATTGTTAGCATATATTAACCATACTGCTCCTCTGTTAAATTTAATTTGAAAAGAACATTGTCATTTAACAGATAATACATAACTCTGAATGGCAAGAAACATGATAGAAAGTCTGTATTTCTATAGGAGACTATGTTTAATTAATTATTGCTTAAATTATTTAGCATGTAATCAACACACATGTGTGTATGCATCTGTGTGTGTGTGCAATCAGAAAATTTGACAATTGTTGTTAGTTTGATATTAGTATAGCCTAACAACAACAAAAAAACAGTTGTAGTATTATTTCTACAATTTAAGGAGCTTACCTGATTCTTAACACATATGCTTTTTGGTAGAAAACTAGTAACCTTACATTTAGGCTTTTGCTGTCCTTTCAGAATTTTTTTTAGCATCCTTCTTATACACCTTTCAAAGAGTCACAGTAATTGTCTATCCAAATGCCAGCTGATATTTTTTCATCTTCTTATTTCTTTCCCCAAGGAAAAAAAAATGCTGATTTCCTCTTTAATATTTGGAAAATGTCAAAAGAAATGGACTGGTTAAATTATGTATTTCTCTTAGAAGCATGAACAAACATGCTTATTTTTCCCAGTCAAGGAGATTACCTAAAACTTAATTAGCCTAAGCTCACAGGGTGTTTTCTTGTTATTTATCTATTGTTTCTTCTTCATTAATCCTTTTACTCTTCAAAGAATTCTGATTCCTCTTAATAATTCCACTTTATATCTTTGTGCATGATGCTTATTCCTAACCATTTATTCTACATTCTTGGAGAATTTTCTCAAGTCTTTCTACATTTGATTTTCCTGAATACTATTTGTTACCATAATATTTCCATTCTAAAATTGTATTTTGATACAAAATGTATGATTTTATTTTATATTATTTTATTTTATGCCTGTTTTGTTTTTCTTTTTAAAATACCTAGACAAAAGCAACTTCACAGAGAAAGTGTTTGATGTGGCTCATAGTTCAGGGGTACCATCCATCACAGAAGGTAAGTGAAGGTGGCAGGAACTTAAAACATCTGGTCACACTGCACCAACAGTCAAAAAATAGAGATTGATGAATGCAAGTTAGTGCTCAGTTTGAATTAAGGTGGTAGTTCTCATAACAATTAATATATCAATTACTTTCCATATCAATTATTAGGTTCTATTAAGGCGACAGTGTAACATTAACCACATAATTGGGGAAGGGCTCTGTACTTTGTCCAATGACTAGTTCATTTCCTTTATATTTCAAATTATTTAAATTGTCTGCTAAGAGTTTCTGTTTTCACATCCTGAAAGAAAAATCTCTACTGTTTCACTTATTGGGATGAGTTTTATTAAAATTATTTTGTTTCTATTATCTTTAGTATTTGCAATGGATTTCATTATGCCATGTTCATGTGTGTGTAATCATATATTACTCATATTCACTCCCCATTACCCATTATTTTCACTTTTCTTCTGTGGATCCCTTTCCTTTTTGCAAATATCTCTTCTTACCAACACATGGGTGCACACACACACACACACACACACTAATTTCTGTATATAAGAAAAAGACATAATACCTGCATATTTTGTATGGCTTATTTTGATTAACATAATGGTCTCTAGTTCTTTTCCATCTTTTTTTTGCAAATGACATAATTTTGAATTACTTTATGGCTACTAGAGTTTTAGATTTTTGCAGTTTCATTTTGCTAGATTGATAACTGTACTGGGACCAGTGTTTTCTCTGTTTTTAGTGGTAGTATGCAGTTATCACGAGGACATCCCACTTCTTACATTGTCATTAAATGCTGCACTTTATATACCTGTAGTGTCCTTACTTAGATGATACTTAATGTACCATCCTTGTTAGGGGACTAAGTAGAAAAGTTTATCACCCTGTCAACATTGGAAATAAGTATGACAGAATTAATGCACATAGTCAGCATATATTAACCATACTGCTCCTCTGTTAAATTTAATTTGAAAAGAACATTGTCATTTAACAGATAATACATAACTCTGAATGGCAAGAAACATGATAGAAAGTCTGTATTTCTATAGGAGACTATGTTTAATTAATTATTGCTTAAATTATTTAGCATGTAATCAACACACATGTGTGTATGCATCTGTGTGTGTGTGCAATCAGNAGCATATATTAACCATACTGCTCCTCTGTTAAATTTAATTTGAAAAGAACATTGTCATTTAACAGATAATACATAACTCTGAATGGCAAGAAACATGATAGAAAGTCTGTATTTCTATAGGAGACTATGTTTAATTAATTATTGCTTAAATTATTTAGCATGTAATCAACACACATGTGTGTATGCATCTGTGTGTGTGTGCAATCAGTAGTTCACTTTTTATAGGGGTCCATGTCTGCATTCCCTTATATTCCAGGGATGGAGACTTGAACATCTGCTCAGTGATGCCATCTATTCATTGAAACTATTTTTAGATGAGTATGCCATTCAAGTCTATAAGAATAGTGGAATAATTTCTACCTTGACAAGCTATTTGCATCACACCTTCCAAAATATCCTCAGATTTGTGTACAACAATCTCTGTTTTCCAATTCTGGCAGCTGTAACTAAACTTTTTACATTGACACAGTTCATACTTTAGAAATATATAATCCAGTTGGAAAAAAAAACAAAGAATCTCATAACTTAAAGTAATTTCACAGTTTTTTTCATTTGCTACATCACAGTGTTACTTGGCAGTATGCAGCTACATGCAGTCCATGGGTTGCAAGTTTGAACTGTATAAACCTTTCCTATTTTATAAATATATGATTGTTTTTTAATCAAGAACATTCAGGATGGGACTATTGCTCAGTTTTAGCTACTTGCCCCAGTATATGGGAGGTCATAGGTTTTATGTCCAATACTACAAAAATAAAAGGATAAATATATACATTTAATGTAGAACTACTTTTTCTTTGTTTTTTTTTTTTGAGGAGGAAAAGATTTATTTCACTCATGCTTCCATATAACAGTTCATCATCAAAAACTGTGAGGACAGAACTCTCAAAAGGCAGGAACAGGAGATGAAACAGATACTGTGGAGGAAGAGGAGTGCTGCTTGCTTACTGGTTTGCTCCCCATGGCTTACTCAGGCTGCTTTTCTTTTTAAAATTTTTATTTTATTTGATTAACTTTTTTCATTTAACATACCAACCACAGTTTTTCCTCCCTTCTCTCCTTCAGTACTCTTCCCATCCACTCTTCCTTCTCCATTCAGAAAGGGGCAGGTCTCCCACAGGCTTGATCAAAGCATAGCACACCAAGTTGAGGTACGACCAAACTCCTCCCCCTGCATCAAGGCTAGGGAGGTAAGCCAGCTTGGGGAACAGGTTTCCAAAAGCCAGCTGATCACCAGAGAAAGTCCTGATCTCACTGCTAAGAGCCTTACAAAAAACTAAGCTGGTGTGGGAAGTCCTTTTGTCTATGTGTTGCTTTTATTGGTTAATGAATTAAAAAGCGGTTTAGGCAAATTACTTAACAAAATAAAGCTGGGGGGCACACTAAACTGAATGCTGGGAGAGAGGTGGAGTCAGAGAGATGCCATGGAGCTGCCAGAGGTAAAAGATGCAAGCTGCCAGTTTGTACCTTGCTGGTAGGCCACAAACCTCATAATAAAATATTAAATAATAAAAGTCAGTTAATTTAAGAGATAAGCGTGAGCTAGAAATATACATAAGCTAACATGCCAAACAGTTCTGTAATTAATACAGTTTCTATGTGATTATTTTGCTGCTGAGCAGCCGAGAACAAATGAACAGTCACCTACTGTACCAAGCTACACAACTGTCACAGACATAGAGATGGCCTATTTTAGTCTGTGCACTTGTGAGTGAGTGTAATTCATGTTTGTCTTTCTTGGTCTGGGTTGCCTCACTCTGAATGGTATTTTCTAGTTTCATCCGTTTGCCTGCAAATATCATTAAGTCACTGTTTTTGTTAATAGGTGAGTAATTCTCCATTGTATAAATGTTCCACATTTTCCTTATCCATTCTTTGGTTGAAAGTCATCTAGGTTGTTTCCAGGTTCTGGCTATTACAAATAAAGCTGCTATGAATCCAGTTGAACAAGTATCCTTGTGATATGAGTGTGCATCCTTTGGGTATATTGCCAAGGGTATAGCTGTGTCATGAGGTAGATTGATTCCAAACTATCTGAGAAACTGCCCTATTAATTTCCAAAGTGGCTGTACAAGTTCGTACTCCTACCAGCAGTGGAGGAGTGTTCCCCTTACTCCACATTATCTCCAACATAAGTTGTCATCATTGTTTTCGCTCTTAGCCATAGAATTGCCTTTTCATACCAAACTGCAAACAAGTAAAGGGTTAGCTGTATCCTAAATACAAAACCACTGAAATGAATGTAAATGCATATGTATTCAAGTGAAAAGCAAATGTACATGCATGTACACATGTAAACACACACACACACACACACACACACATGCAATATAAAGTTGAAAAATGAGGCCAAAAGAGAGTGTACAATGTTCAGTATATTTGATGATAAGAAAGGAAAAAAGGATTGATAGGATTATAAATGTTTGGGTTTTTTCCCCAGTTTTAGGGGATTTTATGTGTGTGTGTGTGTGTGTTTATGGTTGATGTAATTGATAATTATTGTGTAAAATACTAAGTGAATTGCTGTGGTTTCAAAATGGGCATTCTAACTATATAGAAGTTTACTGATATGTATTTGGGACTAGGTAAGTGGTTGCATGTGTTGCTTCCTTCATCTGGTTTGCTGTTTTTAATTGAGAGATATTTAAAATAAATAAGTTCATTAAAATATGTAAGTTTTAAGAAATTAAAAATTATTCCACAGTATGACTATGAATAGGAATTTATTCACATCTATATTTTAAAATATATGAAGGTTCAAACAGAAAAATTTTAATGTAAATGTAAATACAATCTTGAAAAGAATTAAATGTATTTGTACAAAAAGGTAGACTACAACACTCATGTATTAAGTGACTTGAACAATTAAAATGTGTTCATATATATGAAAATAAGAGAAAAACAAAGAACTTAAGGTTTTTAGAAAACAGTGGTATTGCTCTCTCACCCTTTTCCTAAGTTTCTTGTCTAATATTTCTGTAAAATTTGGCTCTCTCATTTTTCTTATTTTCACTTTTGATTTTTTAATTTCTGCTTCTTTCAGAATCTGATGCTTTACTTTCTTTGACCCCAAATGATTTCTACTTCTTTATGGCAAACCATTTCTCTATTCATTCGTCAAACACTAGATTATTGTTAAGAAAGTTCCAATTCATCAGCATGAGTTTGCATTTACCCCAAGGCTTTGTAGCATGTTACTTTTGACAGGCATGCATGAAAAGATAGCTATTCAACATCCTTGTTTTTGAAGATCCTCTAGCTGCTCTACGATGTGGAATTCCTTAGACAGCCTTTCCCTCAAAGGTTCCATTCTTCTGCTGGCATGCATGACTTTTAATTTTATTCTCTTTGTCTCTGTCTCTCTCTCCAGTTCCCATCATAAAATCTCTTTCTCCTTTTTTTCTCTGCCCAGGACAATTTAAATATTTGCTTCCTTTCTTTAATTTTACCTCATTCACAATCTTCTCATCATCCTCATTCACAGTGTTTATAAAGCATTTCCCTAATTAAATATAGTCTTGTGCCAGAAAATCAATTACTACATCTAACATTGACATAAGTAGTTTACTGTGATACTGCATATGTTTGTGGAGAGATACATGAATAGACTCACACAAAACGGATGCTGTTATCTCAGGAATGTAGTGTTACAGATTAATTTATACCCTGTTTCATTATTGAGAAACATTTTATTTTTTCCAGATATGTAGTATTGCTAATTTGAAAATGAATTAGAAAACTTAATTGAAACCTCAAAGCTTTGCAGCTTTATTTCAGTTTACCTGGTTATACGAGTTTTTTACATATATCTTACTAATACATACTTTAAAATATATTTGTAGGAAACTGCACGTTGTACACTATGTAAAACTTATTTTTAGTGCATGTCATTTGAGCTTTAACATGTAGAAAGGATAGACTAGAATATTACTGTGATTCCACTCCACAGGAAGATTTGGAAAGTATTTTGGTTCTTTCTATTTGGCATTAAATCTTTCCAATCAAGTTTAACTGTTACTCTCTATTTTTAGAAATGGAAAAAGGATCACATAAAAAAAACAATAAAGAGCTTATCTTAGAGCTTTCACTGGTAGTACTAAGACAAATCAGTTTTGAATCTATGAGATAGCTCAGGGAGTAAAGACACTTACATATAGTGCTGATGACTTGAATTAATTCCTGGATCCCACAGGGTAACAGGAGAGAATTACCTCTGTAGAGATGTTCTCTAACTTCCACATGTGATCTCTGGGAAATGTGCACTCCCCGTCCAACACACACATGTACACATAAAGTAAGTTCAAGATTACTGAGACTACTGTGAAAATGAAAACATTAGCCATGGTTTAACAAAACAGGATTCTGCTACTAATCAGCTATATTACCTTAAGCAAATAATTCCATACATATTTTGTCATGTTCAAAATAATATTCAATACTGTGTGGTGCTATAAATTTCCAGGACTAAAATTTGTGTTACTGCCTCAACATTTCCTAAAGCACCCAGATGGAGGATGATTAAAACTGATTGGTAGTAGGGATGAATTAGGAAGAATGCATTTATTCTAATGAGAACTGTTAACGGTTCATAATTATTTCAAAAACCCCACAACACATGAGATACATATATGATATAATCCTAAAATTTCTTCGCCTAATAATTTCAATTTAGTTTTATTTTTTCTTGTGATATAAAGTGGCAAGAAACTAGATGTACAATGTATTTGGATCCAGATTATTCTCTAATGAGGTCCACACTGACTTCTCTACTTAATGGATAGCAGGCATTTTGCTATGTTACATTTCATTCTTTAAATCAATTTGGTAATCATAATTAGTTTAATTTCTGAACTTATGACCCAAGCAACATGAAAGAATGTTATTTATGTAATGTACTAGATTAGACATGATGATATATTACTCTTCTTAGCTGCAAATTAAAACTAAAATTCATAAACTATCACTTTTACGAACAAGTATATTAGCTCCTATTAGTTTAAATATAAACATATAGAGCATATGATGGAAATAAAGTTGCAGGAATGGAGGTTCAATAGTATTCTATTTTTATTTGAAGTTATAGTATAGCAAAAGAAAAACTTATAGAGGTAACAGTTTTAAAATGGCTATCTGCCATATTAAACATACTTAAAGGTAGGCCCTATGCCTATTAGTAGATGATCAACACAAAGCAAATTTAATATTATTTTCTGTCTCATATTGCTTTGTTTAAGCATTTTTAATCTTACTGTTCTGCTTGTATATTATGAAGTCCGATTTATGTTTTTATGTCCTTTGATGGTGTGTGTGTGTGTGTGTTTCTTGTGCTTTTCTTTTTTAAAAAAAATTAATTCTAATCTGGTTGTTCCTTTGCCTGTTTTCTAAATAGAGAGAGAAAAAAGGTGTAGGTTTATATGGATAACATGAGGAGAGGATCTGGGAGAAGATGAGGGAAGGGAAACTATGATCAGAATACACTGTATAAAAAAGTATTTTCAATGAATCAGGCCAACTAGAATTCATAAGAAAAACAAAAAGGAACTATTAAAAGATGGAGGAGGGAAGGCCAACTTGTTCCTCCTGGCCGCCTGGCTATCTTAGGCCCAAAATAACCACACAGAAACCGTGTTGATTAAATCACTGCTTGGCCCATTAGCTCTAACTTCTTATTGGCTAACTCTTACACCTTAATTTAACCCATTTCTATTAATCTGTGTATTACTACGAGGTCGTGGCCTACCAGGAAATTTCCGGCAGGTCTATCTCTGGCAGCCATATCCATGGCGTCTCCCTGACTCTGCATCCTTCTCCCAGCATTCAGTCCAGTTTTCCTGCCTACCTAAGTTCTGCCCCAGCAACAGGCCAAGGAAGTTTCTTTATTCATTGACCAATAAAAGCGACACATAGACAGAAGGACCTCCCACACCACAAAGATATTATAGAACTTCAGTTGGTCCCATTTTCTTGAGATCACTTTGTTATTCGTTTTGCTAAATGATCTTATTACCTCTTTCCTATGACAGTCTTGAGGTCATTTACAATTCTGTAACCATATTGTCCCTGTATACTCTATTATCAAGTCGTAATACCCCCATTATGTTATGCTAATATAAAATGTAGGCTTATTTTATTTTAGAAAAAAAAACAGATAACTCCCTTTTACTAATCTAAACAAATCTTAGCTGTGACAAGCTATGAATTAGTTATATATTATTTCATGTTAATTTCTCTAGCTTTCCTGATTGCTTTCAACAGAAATCTGTTTTTATTAGCTTAATAATGCTTCTATCCTATGCCCTTCAGGCTTTTCATTGAAAAGAAAAAACATTCAAATATTTCATATGGGTTAAAAATAAAAAAAATAGTTTAATGACTGATAATTTTATTGTTGACTGACAAATAGGTCCTCTCCAGATATTGGCTAGTATGAACCCATCAAAGCCCAAAATAGTTCATATTCTAGCCTTTGTGCTGTGGTAGCTTATCTATAAACAGATCCAGTATCAAGATTGTCATATTCACATGGCCTTAAGGGATATCAGAAGGCAAGTTAACTATTTCTTTAAAGGCAAAGTTTCAAGAGACTGACCTACCAGATCAAGGTCACTGACTAATGTGCTCCCAGAAACAAAGCACATGAGCAAGTACTCCCAAAGGTTAGGTGGCATCCATTGAACTCCATCAATCAATCAAATACCAAATGACTCAGAGTCACACTATGTTGTAAAAACTGCCACTCCACCCACATCATCCATTAATGCCTCAACCCCTCAGCAAAGAAGTTCTCCAACCTGAGAGATTATATAATTACAAGGAGGATGCTAATTGAGGGAGGTCTGACTTGAGGAGGGCTCTAATAGGCTCAATTTTCATGATTATTCCCCAAGGAAGAACACATTATAAGAGAGCTCTAGAAGTGATGGTGAAGGTGTACTTGTTTAGAAGCTATGCTTTAACATACATAATATTTTAAAGGGACCACGAGGGACTCAAGAAAATAGATGTATACTTTTTCAAGGAGTTGCTGCAAGGACCTATTTAGCTCTCTTTTTTAAATTATAGCAATAAATAATAGTGCATATATGTGTATATGTCTATATATATGCAACAAAAATAGACCTTCTTAAGATTTATCTGCATAGCTGAGTGACAAAATACATGCCCATTACTCTTCTGTAATCACCACTGTTCATCTGTAAAACTGTTTCATCTTGCAAAACAAAAATGGTACCATTAAAACAAAAAAATTTCCATTCTCCCACCCACACAATCCCTAGCACCCACTTTTCTGCTATCTGTGCTGAGAAATGTAGTTACTACAGATAGCTCATGTAAGGGGACTCTTGGAGTTTTTTACCTTCTTGTGATAGGCTTATTTTATTTAATGCAAAACCTTTGAGGTCTTATTATATTCTTATTAGATATATTCTTATTATAGCCTGTTAGAATTTCCTTCATTTTAAAACAGAATATTTAATTGTATGTATATACCACATTTTCTTTATGATTTTGTCAGTCCATGGATTCTTGGAATATAATAATTTAATTAAAACTGATTACAAAACATTATCTGGAACTAGGTTGCTGCAACCATCTGCTATAGAAAGTTGCACAGTCTTCTAAGAAAATAATACAACCAAAAATTCATACAGCAAAGCTTCTACTCATTAAGGAACAAGGATGCCGTACCTACTTAACTTATTTGTTAGCTTGAAAAACGTGTGTGATGTAATGCATTACATTGTTGATCAAACCCAGTGTCTTTTGTATGTGTGAGGCATGTTCTCTATTATTGAGCTATCATCTACTGCCAATAATATGATTTATTAGAACAATAATCATGAGTTGAAATTCAAAAGCTTATTTTCACTCTTAAAATCAACTGGCAGAGCTGGAATGACAGCATTTGCCAGTACTAACCATTACCTAGGATGCTGAGGAAAGAAAATTACTTGAAACCAGAAATTTGAAATTAGCTTTTATATCATACTGTGTTTTAGACTCCCATCTAAATCACAAACACTACCACCACCACCACTATCACACCACCGCCTTATACACTTAGTAATTTGTACTTCTCTTAAATCTACCCGATACTCTCTTCAATTCCTTTTCTGTCTTCTACTACCAGTATTTCTACACAATTTTATGTGTTCTTTCTCTCTCTTTTAAACCACTGAGTCCACTTACTGCTCATCGGTATGTGAATAGGTGAAACATCACCCACTGGAACATGAATATTCCATGAGGGGTCCCATCAAATGGACACTGAGTCTCTTTCTCCAGGCAACCATAAATTTTCAATGGTACTTTGGCTAGGGTCAAACTTCATGAGCCTCTCCCCTATAAATGCTAGACTTTTAGCTGGCTTTTAATCTTGTGCATGTAACCAAAGCTGCTTTGAGTTCATGTGCACAATGTCCCAGACATGTCCAGAAAGCTCTGTTTAGAAACAGAGTTTTTTTTAACCTTTCTGTCCTCTCTTTCATGATGATTCCTGAGCCTTGGGGAAAGGGTCCTTGATAGAGATGTTCCATTTCGGGCTCAACACTTTATGATCTCAAGCCAACATTTTTAAATTTTATAACAAGCCAGAGGAAGTTTGTTTTTTTTTTCAGCTTGATGTAACAGCATGATAATTTCTCCTTATTTCCTTGGCTGTTTATGTTTACATCTATATAGTTTTTTCTCAGAGCTGGAGATAAAATCCAGGCCCTTGTGTATGCTAGGCCAAGTACTCTACTACTGAGTTACATTCCAAATACACTCCTGTATATTTCTAATTATCCTTTTGCAATTAATCCTTTCACTTCTTTCTTATTTATTCCTTTCTCACCTTGTTCATATTAATCTGGACCTCAGAATATTTGTCTAAGCAGTGCCCTTACTGAAGGATGACCACAGGAACAAATTAAATATGACATCCAACTAAAAGATCATTAGACTCTCTCACCCATGCAAGGGGGACAACAGAATTGGTATAAAACACACTAGGTTACTATAAAGAATTAGAGATGAAGAACACTTGAATTGAATAGCCTTACTAAGAAAATAAATTTTCATGTACTTATTTTGTCCTTAAGATCAGTTGCTCGTTTGGATGCTTAACACATTTATTATATTAAATTAAGGAAACAGGTAGTTGTACTATAAATTTCATCCTATGGCTCAATGGTTAGAAGCACTGCATGCTCTTCCAATGGTCCTGAGTTCAATTCCCAGCAACCACATGGTGACTCATAACCATCTGTAATAAGATCTGGTGCCCTCTTGAGGAAGAGACTTGGTCAGTCATTCTCATCAACTTAGGCCATGAAGCCAAATATGTTCAACAGAACCGCCATATATGGGCTGCCCATGCATACTTCAGCATTGCTAGAGCATAAATTTCATTTTCAGAGATAAATGTGCACGTCGAGTTCCCCAACAGTGACTGTTTAGATGGAAAAAAGTTGATATTTGTCTTGTTTGCCCTCTGTCTCTCTTATACTCATTCCTTTGCTCTCTCTATACCTGTATCTCTGTCTTCAACTTCCCTTTCCTTTCTTTTTTGGTCTTTTTTTGTGTTCATCTCACAATGACAAAAAAAAAACAAAACCAGAAAACAATAAAATTTAATTTTTTTACAGAATCTGGAGGGATGGCTCAGTGGTAAGGAGCTCTTGTTCATCTTGCAGAAGACCTGGATTTGATTCTGAGCATCCACATGGTGGTTTACGACTGTTCATAACACCACCAGTTCCAAGGGATTCCATACTTTCTTCTGATTTTCTGTTCTACTCCCATCACTATACCCACCCAATTTCTTATGATCTTTCTCTGTGTTTTTGTGTTAACACAAACACACGTACGCGCATGCACACACACACACACACACACACGAGACAAAGAGCAAAGAGGTATGGAGAAATAACAGAGAAAGATTGAAAGGGGAGAGGAAGGAGGTAGGGTAGAGAGAGAAAGAACAGGACAGAGAAAATGAAGAAATACTTTTTTATACTTGAGTTGTGGGATCTTAGGCAAATACATCCCTTTTCCCTGCCATTACTTTTCCTCCATATCAAAGGAAACTAGATTAAATGATCTTGAAGACCCTTCCTGGCAAATATGAATAGCTATGACATTAATATACAAATTGTAACATTCCTTTCAAAATGACCTATTTGCTGGGAAAGAGAGGTTGATGAATGTAAAAATCACTTCCTGGAAATTAAATGACCCATTTTCATAATGAATATGATTTCATGTACCTAGCTTTTAAATGTTCATTTTACTTGCCTAGTAGCAAAATTAAAGATTATCATGATGATAAGCAAATTAATGGTTAAAAGTTATGGCCATTTACAACATCCACTGCACATTGATAAATTCTGAATCATAATATAGAGTATTCCATTAAAGGACTGGAGTTCTCTTCTGCAGATGAAAACTTAAAGGCGACTTATAAATTGAACTGACATATAGGGTTCTAGCCAATGTGCTTAAATTTAAAATGTTGTGTATCTGTATGTAGTAAACATACCACAGAAGCTATCTAAAAATGGTGAATTTGCTTTCAAAGTGTGACATAAAATTATATTTCTGAGCAAAAGGGATTTATTTAAATGAAATAAAACAAATATAAAAATATGTCTGTCTTCCAGAAAAGCATGTTTATTTATCTACTAAAACAAGTATGACCTATAGTTTTATATGCAGAATGGGATTACTGGTAGGATTATCTATGTGTTACCAAGATATTAAACTACTGATTTGAGAAAACATTCCATAATTATGATTTTATCTACAAAATACCTCTGAGTATGAGCAGGAGTAGACAAATGAAATGCAATGTCGTAGGGATATGCTAAACTATCTTTTTCCCTTTAAACTTTTCTTCATCACAGAAACTGGAAATCATGGATAACGAGTCACTGTAGCTTAGAATGGTTCTCAATTGGTTGTCGTCAAACAGTATAACTACACAGGAAATGAACTGCACTGGGGACTGAGCCAGTCCTATGAGTTTGAGGTAACAGTAGAGTGCTGACTGGCTTCTCTTGCAGGTCATGATGTTGTTCTTTATTTTCAAATAAAAAGCTTACACAAACATTTTTAAAATGCCTCTCTGTTATGAAAGCCAGGCTTATAAGTTAATGCTGATGTTTGTAACTTCAATGAATTAAAACAAACTTCTCTATATATTTATCTTCTTTCTTTTACTTTTTCTCTTACATTGTTGCACATTAAATGTTGAAAGGAAGTAAAAATGTTATTTGGCATGTTGAACCACAAAAGATGGAACATAAAAACAAAATATGAAAAGGGACATAGACCTGAAGTAAGCTACAGACCTTGATTTTCTATATATCCACTAAGTAGTTTTGTCCACTACTTTTTCTCCAAGCTGCCTGGAAGACACTAAAAAAAGTGGAACTTCTATTTCTAGCTGTTTGATGGCATGCCTAAGTTATGGGTCATATTAGAAGAATGCACCAAGTACGCCAATAAATTTCCTTCCACTTAAATAGCTTTTCTTTTCAACTTATATTTTGGACAGAATTGAATGGCACAAAACTTGTGATTATTCTCCCTTGTAAACAATGACAGCTCTGTTGAATCTGTGTAGCAATTAAATTTATATACACTAAAACCTACATTGCCATAGGCAAGAGAATAGGGGAATGGTATACATTGTTCCTGAAATTTGAATAACAATTAGACAAAGGTATAAAATGAAAGATTGTATTAACACTGAAGTTTAATTGAACAGTTGTTAGTGTCCTATATTATTCAAAGTGCTTTATGCAACCAATCATGTTATATATCACACCAACCATTATTTAATCCATTTTCCTCAGCAGGGAGACCAGAGAAACTCAGAAACTTACCCAGTATCGTACAACTTTGAAGTGATGCAACCAGGATTTAAAACTAGCTAGTATAGCTCCAGATTCTATATTATCTGCTACACTAGATTTTATCCTTGTAAGAAAGTGTTCCTCTTACCCTAAAATGATATTATCCCTAAAAGAAGCAGAGAGAATTTCACAAAGACAAGTCAGCTATGTTATTCAATTTGAATTATCTATGCAAAATAATGTTGATACTCTCAAATTCCTAAATATACTTTGACCTGGCAATCAAGAGAAAGAGACTCACAGATGAAATCAAGAGACCTGGCTCTGAATTGTTCTGATGTAACCTTGTGTACATTTCTACTTCTCTTCGTCTCAATTTTCCAAATTGCACACTGAGTTTTGAACCATAAGCTGGGGGGTGTGAACCCAGATGACTCAGAAGGTATTCAATGTATGTATGTTAGAACCAGCCTTTAACTTGCTGAATTCTCATTGTGGGTTTGGTGCTGTAGAAGACGTGGAGTTATTTTTTCAAAGACAAGCTTCTGATCTGAGAAGGCTTTTATGACGTAATAATGGGAGCTCACCAACTCTGGCCTGACAGCAGGGGGACAAGCATAGGACCAAACTAAGCCCTCTGAATGTTGGTGACAGTTGTATGGCTGGGGCAGACTGAGGGGCCACTGGCAGTGAAACCAGGATTTATCCCTAGTGTTTGAACTGACTTTGTGGAATCCATTTTCTTTGGAGGGATACTTTGTTGAGCCTAGATATACTGCGGAGGGCCTTGGTCCTGCTCAAAGTAATGTGCTAGGCATTGTTGACTTCCCGTGGGAAACCTTACCCTCTCTGGGAATTGAGTGGAGGTGGGATGGAAAAGAAGGTGGAAGAAGCAGGAGGAAGGAAGGGAGTAGGAATTGGAATTGGTATGTAAAATGAGAGAAGATAGTTTTTTAAATAAGTGAATTTAAAAAAGAAATATCTCTGTCTAAGAATGTTTTTTCAGTGTGATAAAAGCTTGAGGTGTACATCTGAATCCAAGTATATCTAAAAAGCAGTAATAATGTCTGCCTATTCTGATAAAGGACACTTGGGAAATGGTCATGGGGAGAATCTAAGAAGTAACCTTTAAAACAAACCTATAAGGATTCAAGACAGGCTGCTTGAAATGAACACAACATCAATCTGACTACTAGAGAAAACCAAAAATGGATAGAAATAGTGAGTTCACAAGCAGATATAGCCATGTTAAGAATCCCAATAGAACAATAAAGTCTAGAAGCAAGGTTACTGACTTTGAAGTTATGCAGAGACCTGAATTTCAGTTTTTCTCATTTACCATCTGTGTAACCTAAGGCAAATGTATTTACTTTCTTGAGCATCTGTTTATGTAAATGGAATATGAAAAATATACTTCCAGGTCCATGGGGTTTTATTTGGATCTGGTCTTTCTCTTATTCTTTCTAGATATTTACTGTGTCATTTTCACTTGAAAGGACTATAGTAAGCTTTTGAGTTGTTATGCTATTTCCTCTTTTCCACACTCTGGAAAATGTATTCAAACCACTCAGTAAGTGAACTCTTGGTGTGGATCCAGCTTGTCTAATTACAGAGCCATTCAGTCTCAGAGATAAGATGATGCTCAAGAATCACTTGTTCCGCTCTCTCATTCTACTTAACATGAATAACAGTTCCAAATGAACAGAAGCTACTAAATTGCACCTTTACAAGCTAAGTCTGCTAAATCTTCTCCATTATGAAAATGGCTTCTTTAGTTCCTGAAATACTTTTTATAAGACTCATTAAACTCCTTTTCTAGTGTATATGCCATTTTATGAGGGTGGCAAAATATAGCTATTAGTGTCATGCATTTTAATAGACTCACAGAATCACAATATTAGAACTATAAAAGCTCTTAGGGATCCCTGGTCTATTCTTTTCCATTTATTCAAGGAAACTGAGGTTCAAAATAGACAAGTGATTTAACCAAGAAATAGCACATATCTTAGGGTTAAATCTAAGCAAAATATCAGTTCTGTCAAATGTGACGTCATTGTGTTCTCCACTTTCTTATTGATTAATATCAGTCACCAAACTTTAAAATATGAACCACTGGTGTGTCATCCATTCAGTTATTCAAGAGATATTTATTGAGCATTTATCACGTTCCAGGCACTGTATAAAAAGTCCTATACTGAGGAGATGTAAATAAATGGTTGTGGTTAGCTGAAACAAGCAATCATCACATCTGTTAGAAGATGGGCGAGTCAAATATCTGATTCTTAACTTTTACTGCATCTTGAAATTACCCCATGATGTCTTTAAAATGACCATCCGCAAAATGTATGAAGATAAATTTAATAAGAATCTCTGCATACATCCTAAGTGCATGTTATTCTCTAGTAGGATTTTATTGTACCTTTGATCTTTTTGTCTTATTTAAAATGTAATTACATCACTTTGCCTTCTCTTTCTTCTCTCCAGTCCTTCCTATGTCTTCATCTACTTTTCTCCCTGTCAAATTCATTGCCTCTTTTTCTTGGATTATTATCATTAGACATATGTGTAAACAGATACTATATAAATAAAACTTGTGGAATACATTTAGTGTTGATTGTAGGGCTGATCACTTTGTTTTATATAATCAATTAGGGGGCTCATCATTGAGGAAGACTAGTTTCCCCTATTTCCACAGTCCTCAGTTCCTGCAGTTTTTCTTTAGTCGTGGGAATACCTGATATTTCCCTCTATCATGTTAGTATATCTATTGGTGCTGTCACTGCTTGGGTCTTGATCAGGTAACTATATTTTTGAGGTACCATGAGTATAGCCTCCCTGTCACTTTTATGGATCACACTCTCACAACAGGCTTCCTGGTCCCCTGGCTTTTGCAATCTTTCCACCCTTCTTCGATGGTGTTCTCAGAGCCTTAGGTACAAGAGTTGTACTGCAGATGTATCCATTGGCTATAGGTGACCCATGATCAACCATTATCTGTATTTTGACAAATTGTGGTTTTCTGTGATGAACTCTGTCTAAAATGAAACTTCTTTGATGAGGGGTAAGAACTACACTTATCTGTGGGTATAAAGACCACTACTTAGAATGCAGTTTGCTGGTCAAGAAAAGTGGTGGTAGTAGGTTCTTCCCTAAAATCTATGACCTCAATAATTTCATTAGTTACCCAAGTTTCCAGTAACAGGCTTCTATTGCACCAGTGTTCTTATTGCAACCTTAGAGATGTCTTTCTGTGCTGGACATTGTTGTGGTTCATAGGCATCACAGCTGAGTAAGACTATTGATTACTTGCCCCCTTTGGCGGTTTGCCTATTACTTTCTGTTACTTTGAAAGCTTGACTGCAGGACAGAGGTTTTCTGATTAGATCCAGCTAAGTTATCTGAGGCCTGTGTCCAAAGTATGTGGAATCTTCAACAATAGGGACTTACCTTTTACCCCTGAAAGGCAACAATGATAATGTATATTGTTTCAGGAGTCTCTTACACTTCCCTGATGAACAACTTGAAAAAAAAATTCTCATGTCTGATTCTAGGTATCTGCTGGATGTTCTATAGGTCTTGGGAGAAACGCTGTCAGCCTAAGTTGTTCAGTTTATCTTGATAAACTTAATAAAAACTACTATCTTTTCATGTTCTTCTGACAGAAGCAATATAGACAGAAGCAATATAATATAGGAAGGATACTCAAGTGAAATGCTAAGGCTTAGCAAGAGATCACTTTTAGTACGTCATGCCACATTATATGGTATCAAGTGATTTCTCACTCTGTATGTTGAAAGATTTCTTTTATATTTATAAATCACCTGCTAGGTTTTAATTCTTATAGGAAGCACTTCTATATTAATTAATTTAAACCTTCTGTCACTGTGAGGAACTACCAGTGTACCTAAACTTAAAGAACATAATACAGAAACAAACATGCTCAATCACAGAGGAAGCTATAAAACTAAGATTTTAATATGTCTTTTGATATCACAAACATTTTTCATTATATTAGGTTCCAAATGAAAAACTTAAAAAAGCAAAAACCCAGACTATATAGTCTTGTCATGGGCTATATAAAATGTATAGTAATGATGGCCAATGAACTCTGAAACTACCATTTCCCACCCCTGATTCTATTTTCCTCTCATTGTACATCCCTGCTTCTAATATGTCCTCTTCCAATTGTAACCAAATGTATAATCATCAAAGACAGGAATAGGAAAGACCCTTGCCAATCAGCTTTTTTCTCTTCCCAGAGGACTGAGGATGTTATATCTTTGACTTTGAAATCACTTCCCATAATGAGTTTTGTCAGAGACCAGGCAAAAAGAATTGTGTCTTATTCTTAGCACGTATTCTCAGCATGCCTTTTAATGACTCCTGTGGAACTGGTTCCAAGCATGCTGTGTTTCTGTCTATACTGAGCATGAGCAAACACAAACAAACACTTCTCTACAATGGTTTCAAATTAACAAAATAATGTTGAATACATTTCTGCTCTCTTGTAGTAGAAAATTAAAATAAGTATTTACTTTCTTCTGAAGCAACCAAAAATTTTAAACTATACTGTGCCTGTCTGTTTTGGCTATATTTAAGCAAAGCACCTCAGTTGACATACTATGGAGATTTGAGCCCTGGCCTGCAAGTGTTTTCATATGCTTCTTGGAGGTGGCAGTAAAGACGGATGAAAGCATTTTTATTTCATCTGTTGGCAGCCCATTCCTACGTCCAATGTGCTCATACAAAATTTCTGTGATAAAAAGCTAGCAGTGTGTCAGAAATATTAAAAGGCAAACCAAATTTAATCTCAGTATTTTTATAGATACTGTTAAGAAAAAGCAAATGTCACAATGTTGCCTGCAAGATGCTACCACTTAACACTACCAGCTTCCCATTCTAGTGTGATTTCTCACCAAAGTTCAGTGCTTTGGGGAGCTTTTTGGAAAAGACACATTCACACACATAGTGGCTCGTAAACAAATGAAGAACAAATCTTGCAATCCCTTCGACTGTGCTGAATTTCTGACTTTGTGGAATAGTGGAACGTGTGAAGTCTGATATAGATCACAAAGTCATTTATACTCAGGAAAAGGGTAGGGGAGGAAAAATACAATCATATTTAGAAAAAAATCATTTGATCAAGGAACTGCTATTATTTCATAAGAGTTCCTGTTAGAAAGACTGGACATTCATGCTCTGTTTGTCAAAGCAGAGAGCCAAATCCATTTTGTAAAACGTGCAAAAATGTCTGAGAAGATGTTAGAGGTCATTTGTATCTCATAAAATAATGTTCAGTTTTCTCTCACTTTCCCAGCAGGCTTGATTTTAATAGCCTGTGCATAGATACCAAACATCATCAAGCATGGGATTTTAAAAATGTTGTTTTTACATAATTTTCTTAGAGTTGTTCATCTTATTTTTTATGTGAGAATGGTCTGCCTGCATATATATATATGAACTATGTATGTGCTTGATGCCCATGAAAATCAGAAGAAAGTATGGAATCCCTTGGAACTGGTGGTGTTATGAACAGTCGTAAACCACCATGTGGATGCTCAGAATCAAATCCAGGTCTTCTGCAAGATGAACAAGAGCTCCTTACCACTGAGCCATCCCTCCAGATTCTGTAAAAAAAATAAATTTTATTGTTTTCTGGTTTTTTTTTGTTTTGTTTTGAATGTCAGTAAATCCATAAGAAAGGCAGCATGTAGGACACCAAAAATCCTTCCCAGAAAATAAAAAGCATGGTTCCTTTGTTACAGAATCTTACAGATCTATGAAGATCCTGAAACACTATATCCCGGTGTTTTTCTGGATAAATATCTGGACAAATGAAAGGCTCTCAGAATCAGCTATCAGGCACTAGAGGGAGGAAAGGTTTTCATATCGTCTCTAAAATGAGTTTCATGTCCAGCCATCTATCTCCCTGAGTTGAAAATGGAAACAGCAAAATTTCTGTGCCAGTTGAATCTCCGAGAATCTTTTCCCCAGTAATGTGGAGCAAAGTAGTACTTTGAGGGGTTTATGGTTGCTTGAATTTGTGACGTAAACGGTTAAGACATAAAAGCCAAGTCTGAATACCATGATAAAAGATACAAAATTAAACAATAGAATATTTATCTTTCTTTTTCAGAACTCCAGACTAAATATTCATGACAACATGGATGGAGAAATCTTCACAAAGCTCCACTCTGAAAGGAAGAACTATTGGTAGTTAATGACTACTAAGTGATAGACAACTAGTTTTTGGGGGGATGAGATCCAAATCTTAAGTGATCAACCCTAAATATATGCAAATTAGGACACTAGTTGAACTTACAGTTTCAGTCTACCTGTCTATAACTGTGTGATATCTGACATAAAAATAATTATAGAAGAAGTCATGTATTGGAGGAAGAGATGAAACAAATATAATGTATTCATGTAGGAAATTCTCAAGTAAATTGAAAAGCAAAGAAAAAATGAAAAATAAAACACAGGCCACTATAGTTACCACAAATACAGCCCACAATGGCTAAAACAAAATGGAGTGCACGCTCATACAAAGCACGTGTATACAGATACACACATTCGTTTGGGGGAGTGGGTTGATAGTTTATTAGTACAAGAAACTGTGTCACTACAATTAAGACCTCTCAAATCACCAGGTTAGCACTCTTATTCAATTCTTTTTGTATAATAAACAAGATGAAATAAAAGCTAACACATCAGAATTTAACAAAACAAACAGGAAGAAAGATCTCAAGAGAAGGGACAATAAACAGACTCACTCATTCTCACACTCAGGAATCCCATTAAAACACTAATGTAAAAGCCATAATATGTAAGCAAAGGACCCTTAAAAATACTTTGTTTCCCCAGTGAGACTCCCTTGGAGGATTAAATTTTCATTTACAAGTATGTATCAAGTGGAGTTGTCTCTAGAATAGGGATGAGGACATGTTCTCCTTTCAGTTCTAGGATCCCATCTAGTGCAGACTCATGGAGGTCCTGGGCATGCTGCCTCATTCTCTGTGAGTTCATATGTACAGTGATCATGCTGACTTAGAAGGCCTTGTTTTCCTGGTGTCCTTCATCCCCTCCAGCTCAAACTCTTGCTGCCTCCTTGTCTGTCATCAGACTTCCCAGAGCTCTGAGGAGAGGTATTTAATAAAAATATCCCATTTAGGCCAGAGTCATATACACATTCTTACTCATGTAACACTGAGTGCAGCATGAATTAATACAAACAAAGAAATAATAATATTTTGTTGTACAAACTAAATATGTAATTACTATTATTTATAGATTGAACTATGGCCTATGTCCATATTGGATTCAGTAAAAGGATCAAATGTACATAGATGCTCAACATGTTTACTCCATGCTCAAATCATAACAAGAATCAATTCAGTTGTAAGTTAATTCACCTTTACCTGTTAAAATTAATGCAGGAAGAGAAAAAAGAAATATTGGAAGCAAATAAGGTGGTGCTTATGAATAACAGACAAGAGAAAAGGACTCTATTTAATCGTATCCTAAGCAGACTGTGGAAGCAAATACCAGCAGATTTAAATCACACAGACTTCAGGAAACCTTTGCTCCCTCATCTTGAATATAAGGAGTCCTGTAAATGGTCATGTAACTGTAAATTAAATGTTACTGTGCTTATAGAATTCTAATAATGGAGGACTGGGATGCAGTTTGGTAGTAGAATATTTATTTAGTAGGTACAAGGTCTTGTGTTCAACCTCCAGCACCAAAAGAGAAGGCAAAAATGATTTGCCTGTCTCCTAATCTTCTCTGGAAGAACAGAACACTCCTCACTTGGCTAATGTGGTAGACAGGCTTTCCATTTTTATATAACATAACTCAGGCATAACCCTCCTTGTTTAAAAATGAATTCAAAGAGACCTTCCATCTTCGTGATTTGTAAATGGTTATATCTACCAGGGTGCTTCTTATACATCAGCTTAAGTTATCACCTTATTCAATTTTCTTTTAAACTTACTACGTTTGAGACATACTTAATAATGGAGTGGTAGAGCTGGAAGGAACCTTCACCATCAACTGCTCCTACCTCTCCAATTTATACTTAGAAGATAATTGCATTACAATTTGTCATCGATGTTGCTTTTGGCATGGTTACTGCAACTATCACTGGGAAAATGGAAACTTAAGATCAAGGTCACAATCCCTCTCCCCCAGCCTGCTTCATATACAGTTTTCACTGTTTCCTTTCTGCTGCTGTTTGAGGCAGCTTATAAAGCAAGGCTCTTTGTTGCCCAGGGAAGAACAAAACCCTGGCCTCCTAGCAGTGAAGAGATTTATAAGAGCTCAAGGAAGGTCAAAAGGGTAAATTTCCCTGACTTGTTTGTAATCAGCATCTTTCTGGCTCATTACAGGATGAAGCTGATTACTTAGAAGGCAATGCTAAAGAAAGAAAAGCATAAATAACACAAAAGGAAGCCTGAACAAGTTGCTGTCATCATCCCACCCAGCCCTCTTACCCGAGTCTTTGCACAGCACTCTAGGAAATGTATTTTGTTATAGTGTTTAAGCAGAATGAGTAAAGATAATCTTGAATTTATCTGAAAGAAGAAAGTGTCTTTTTAATGTAGGAGATTTTCTTTATTTTTAAGGGTCAAGAAAGAATATACGCATATTTTGAAAGAAGTTATTCACAGCTGAAAGAAATTATTACAGAGCTGTAATTATTCTAGAGTCACTCCCTGTGTGGAGGAAATTAAGAAGCTTTCCACAAAGAGGTGTGAGTTCTGCAATTCTTTTTCCTTCTCCTTCATTCTGTTTCCTTTCATAGATGACTAAGAGGATGTGTTAATATTTAGGCAAATCCTAGATGGACATATTTTGCTTATTTTTTACATTCTTTCTCTGTCTTTGTCTGACATTGTCCCCAACTCTCTTCCGCACCCCATACCCACTTACACATGTCCAAATACACACACACACACACANCACATCTTGGGACTTTCCTGTTTGTAGTTAACTATACCCTAGCATTCTACAGATTGTACTTCATGTGCTCTTTTAGATGACAGAAAACTGTAAGACAGGATTTTTTTCTTTTATTTACCATTATGTGCCCAGTGCCAAGCATCATACCCACAAAAGATGAAGCACCTAATAAATACCATTTGAAGAAATGAGCAAATGGCTGTGACATCAGTTCCTTATGGAGCTCTGCAGCTGTGATTAAAAGCCAAACTGAGAGCAATATAGTCCTAGGCACTGGTTACCCTCACCTCCCCTACCCCTGACCTCTAGGAGAATCTCAATCCCATCTGGTTCATGCATGCAGGATTCACATGATTACCAAAGTGTAGACAGTTAGAAATTGGTATAGTATATATAATGAATATGTTATAGACATTGTTTACTAGAGCAAAGTAATTCCAGAGGCCTATGGAATACTCCTTTCAGTAAGAAATGTACATGTCTCTTTAACAAAATTAAAAATTAAAGGTAAGTTGTAACTAAACTCTAAATCTGTAATTAAATATTTGTTTCCTAACAATTGATATGTATATCACTGACATCCAAACTATATTGTTCATCCTAATTAAATCATCTAAGTTTTACAATAAATTTTTATGCTTTGTGTTTTCCATATTTCATAAAAATTTACATTTTCACATACTAACCAAGTACATGTCCAAATCACAGATAGAATATTAGCTAATAATCAATATGTAAAAGAACTGTTAGCACACTTCTTAACTAGTACTTTTCTAGATGTTTCATAATGTTTTCTAGTCATTATGAAGAAATAATTTTATCTAAAAGATCCTTAACTGTATAAGAGAAAGCATCTGTTTTTCACAGGAAATTTGGAATTTCATAAAAATAAGGCATCAAATTAGTCAATACTTTTCTTGACAAGCTTTCATCAATTACATAAAAATTAAGTAAAATGTATATGAATATCCTATATGATAATCACATACAAGGAACCAAGCTTTTAACTCTACCCCTTTGTAGTGTTGCAAAGATCACTGACACCTGGTTCTCTCATTCCTTGCCTCTTTGCTCATCAGAACTTACATCTCTGAATTTTCAGTGTTCCAGATCTTCTTTTAAATGATTATTCTTACCTCTAGTTTCTTTCCACCCTAGTCTACCAATTCAAAGGAAATGCAATTTTTGAACATAAACATGAACATGGCACCACTCTCTTTAAAGCTACACTACCATGTTTCCTTAATGTGGCATTTGAAACCCTCTTGCCCATTATTGAATTCAAGCCTGTCCTATAAATTACATTCAATCTATTGTTCTTTTATCCAGTATTTACAGTTGATAATACTCGACTCAAACTTCTGGGTCTAGTTCTGTATACCTTTCAGTGGATCTTGCTCATGGTCACCTTTTTATTTATCTTCTATTTTCAGTGCACTCTGCACAGTTTCCTTCTACATTTACAGCTCTTCATTAATATTTGTTGTATGTATTGCTTTCTGCACCACTTGAGTCTGAACTCCTTGAGGATTAGAGTCAGAGTTTCGCATAGTGTTTAATAAATATTTGTTACATGAATGAATGAGTTAATGAGTTAATTATTTTAATCTGCTGTGGAATTTAGTCAGCATTCAAAAGAGTTTTTTTTTTTTTTTTTACATTTGGGAATCACTTTATTTCCATGTAGTATAATGTGTCCTCCTAAGTTTACCAGAGGCCTGGGAAAAGAAAAGAAAAGAAATGAGAATGTATTTCCTGTGTGCATTAACTTAACTTTCGGAAGACAAATGTTGCACTCCAGAAAACATTATGAATGAAAAAGTTGAGAAACTATCTTTCCGTATAATAACTATGAGTGAATTAGGCTTTTCTTTATTTCTGAGGACAATAAAGTTATAATCCATATTTTAATCCTCTTTTTCCCATCTGTTCTTGCTAGTAATTAACATAGGCAAAAATAAATAAATAAATGAAATGAAAGTCTTTTATCCAGACTTCTAGACTCTTTCAAAAATTAAAAAGAAATGTATTTTCATTTTAATTGACCTTTATTTTCATAGCTTTAGTAGCATCAGTTAAAATTTAAAAACAATTTCTAGTATAGTTAGAAAATAAGTTGCCAGATTCTCTTGTAGTCTGGAAGCATAATTATTGGTGTTTACATCTGATATGTACTTCTTTCAAAGTATGTTACAACTTTGGCATATTATTCATCTGAGAGAAATTTAAAATGATATCAACTATTGGCTGTAGATAAAACTTATTTATGCAATTTATAAGGCTGTAGAAATTCATTTAAAATTCGATACAAAAAATGTTTGAGCCATAGGCTTCCCATAGATTGTGGAAATCACAGCTAAGGTCTTTAAAGCAAGTTTTGGAATCATGGACTTTGAATTTTCATCTGGTCAAAGGGTCAATCTTGTTCAAGTTGACAGATTTAAGGAAAATAGTTAGAGGGGGAAAATAGCCTTTGTCAACATGGAACAAGGCTTTTTAATAAGTTAATTTAGTTATTGAACTTATTCTTTGACAGTTTAATAAGTGTATACAATGAACTTTCATCATTTCTCCCATTATCTTCTCATTCCTCCACTCCTTTCTGCTGAAACACCTCTTTCTAAGAAGTTCCCCTTCCATTTTTATATCATTTTTGTCTGTATGTTTAAGATTCACTGAGTTTAATCAGAATTATTGGAAAATTAGCAACTTTTCAGTGTCTACGCCACTGAAGAAAAGAGCTTGTTATTTTTAAAAATCATACTATAATTGTTTTTATTTAAAAATAATTATAAGAATATGGGTATCTTGCCTACATATATGTCTATGCACATGGAAATCAGACTAGATTGTTGGATCCTCCCGAACTGGAGTTACAAAAGATTATGAGCCACCATATGGATGCTGAATATTGTATCTGGGTCTTCCAGAAGAGCAGCCTATTTTCTACTGCTGAGCCCCCACTTTACAAGTTTTAATCTACCAATCCTTGGGATAACTAAAAGTATAAAGAATTATTTATTTGTCTATTAAAAGGATTAACCCTGAGGTCTAAATCATTATTTAAAGGTTATGAATTTTATATCAAAATCACTAGGTTTGTGTGTGTCTAATAAATAGAGTTCAATAAAATTAAAGTTACTAGAATAAATCAACATGGTACAAAATCATAATGCTACAAGTTTTCAAGTCATGAAGAAGTTCTCTATTGTGACTCATCATCATTTAACTTATTTTACAAGGGTTTTTGAATCTATAGCCATCTGATCAGTCTTCAAACTAAATGATAATTTGGTGCTTAACTCCCCACCGCTTTCCTCTTTGAGGGAACAAAGCAGCCAGTCCAATGAGTGTCAGATTCCTCCTTTCCCATAAGCTTAGGACTTTTGCACTGATTGGCATTATTGGAATTTTATTAGACTAGTGATCAGTAAGCTATGTGCTGAATATTTTTATTTTAAAATATGAACATAAGCTCTGATGTTGAGCCAAAGATCCAGTCTAGCCTTTTTGGTCCCAGCAGTGTTTTCGTGGACCTTCAGTAACTAATGTGTTTTTAGTGCCAAAAGACCAAATACACCAATAAGAGCAACGTGGGTGGGGGT
>LOEQ01003276.1:315324-332628 GCA_001685075.1 Bramus lutescens | reverse complement strand
AGGAGGTGGAAATTTTTAATAATAATAAAGAAAATGAAAATAAAATAAAATAAGCAATGTTCTCAGTACAACTAATATTTTTTTTTTGCATTCTGAGTGAGACCTTTAGTTAGTGAGTCAGATATAAATGAAGGACTGATAAGTAGTTTAGGGACTCTAGGTACTGAATGCTTCGGGTTTCAAAAGAAGCTATGAAGTTTGACAATGAGCTCCTCCTATGCACCTGACAAATGCTTGATCGAAATCTCTGCATGGGTGTCAGGGGAGTTTTTGGTTGTGCAAAGTTGTCATGATGTGACCTTTCTAATTTACTATTTAAGGAGCTTTGTTATGAATAACTATGAAAGCTTATCTAGGTACCATTTAATAGAAATTCTCAAAGGCTTTTTGAAACTTTTTCATTTACAATTATGCAATAGAATGTAATCGAAATATCCTAATCCTGTGAATCAAGATTTCATCATTTCCACCTCTGCTCTAAATTACTGTGTCAACTTTTCTAAGCTCCCTTCTCTTTAAAAGGATTCTCGTTCTTCATAATATTAATGCAAAAAAATATTACTCCCTTTTTCCTTTCGTTTTAGGGAAGTACTGGTGAGTGAAATTTTGCTTCACTTGAAGTTATTCTTAGGGAGCAAGGGTAGTGGAAAGATTGGGTTTTCTTTTTTATTTTTTTAGGTCCACAAGTGTACCCTTAAAATGTATGCTCAAACAATACCAAGTCATTTTTCCCTATCCTACAGAAAACCAATTACTCTTCTCACACTGTAAAAGCACCTCACTATGTGTGTGTCAGCAGCATGCCGTGGAAATAATAACAGGCTATGCTCTGAACAGACGTCTGCCACCTTTCTGACTCTCACAGCCTTAGCACTAGAGACCTTGTTTTCCTTGTGTATACATACTCTGAATTCCTTAAAAGGTTATACAAAATGTAAATTAAAACTGCTTAAAGCCAAAGTATTCATAATTTCATTTTCTTCAAGATCTCATAGGAGAGGACAACGTACTAAGACACATAAATAAGAGGTTGCAGGGTAGTCATAAAATAGGGGAACTATTAGAAACAATTGTGCTTTAGGTTAGACTATGTGGCAGGTCAGTTGAGTCACAGGTGCCATGGACCCTGCAGAGGTTATCTAACTTAGAAATCTTGGTGCAAGATGGAAAACAAAAACAAAACAGAACCTCTTCAAAAATGATTCATAGAGGTGGCACACCCCTACAGTCCCATCGTTTGGAGAGCAGGGTCAAGAGGATTGCTATAAATTCAGTGCTAGATTGGGTTATATGGTGAGTTTCTCTCTTATAAAAATAATGATTCATAATGCTGCTAACTACCAAGGCAACAGGACACTAAACTAAGGGCAGTGAACATCTAAACTTGAGCCCTTGCAAGTGATTGTATAAGTTACATTTTAAGAAAGTCAGTATTTAACCAACTCAGACCCAGCTGACCTTTGTAAATATCAGAGAAGCCTGAAATTCCTCTCCAAATGACCTTAGTTTTACTATTCTCATAGCTAAAGTGCTCCAAATTTCTCCTTAGCCATTTACCTTATGCCTTTCCCTTAGAGTCAGAATATTTTCATGCTAAAGATCTTCTGATGATAAGTGATGAGTGTGTTACTAAATATGGCTCTCTAAATGATCAATCTGCATGCTCCGTTTATAGATAGCCCTGTCAGTGGTTGAATATACAAAAAGATTTCTCATCTTCACCTTCTTTCTAGAAGTTAATTGCAGAAACTTACTTTCTTAGTTCTAAGTGGTCACAACAATTCCTGGACCATAGTACACTTTATTTTTTTTGATACTATAAATTTATTGGAAAATTTTTTGGATTAAGAAAGATGACATATGAACCCAGATACACATCTATATCCTACATTTTATGTAGAAAAAAAGTAACTATTCATTCACCCCAAGTCTTTCATTTATGAATTCATTATTCTCATTAGAGCATACCCCCAAACCTTTTTCTTTGTTTATCCTCCTTTGAAAATTCCTTAAGCGACCACTTTTTTATTGCTTTTACATTAAGGAAATTTTCATTAACATAGAAATTGTTTTTCCTTCAAAACATTGCATTTGAGATCCTTTAACATATTTTGGGACTGGGAAGCAACCATTAGTTCTCATTGTGAGCTCAAGCACATGATTGAACGGTTACATTCTTCTCCTAGATTTTATACTACTGACAAATAGGTTGTTGCTGCCATTTCTTAGCAGGGTGTGAGAATGGCAGGCGTCACTTTCTACCCAATGTTCAGTTGACTCTTTTCTTCTAGGTAATTCACTGATTCTGTTAAAGTAAGACCCAGTAGTAGATTGGAAAAAAAAGAGTTGAGACGCAATTAGAAATTGTTTCAAGTGACACTTTTGTCACATTTAGTTTTGTATAACAAATATTTAATTTTTCAAATATTAACTTTAATCCATATAACCATTCTCTAAGGTAAAGATGATCATTGCCACTTGTATCAGATGAAAAAAATTGGGTCCTGAGATGTCAAATGACTTGTTCAAGGACACAGAAGTGGTGAATGAGAGAGCTGAATTTAAAATTTTTGTATGCTGATTCTTCAGTGCCTAGTCTTTAATATCATCCTTGTGCTGACTCTTACTGAACTAGTTGGCCTTTACCCATACTCATTAGATCACTATGGTCAGCACTAGAATTCCATAAACCTCAATTTCCTTCCACAGATATAAAAATCTTACTCAGTAATTACAAAGGTTAATTTTAGAAATGCACCGGAAATACTTTATCAGGCCTCTTCATGGAAATATTAATTAAACCATAATCTTTGTTTTGCTTCAATACACCTTCCATGAATTGAGTTCAAATCTCATCTTCCTTTCAGAAGCATCAAAAGATAAATTAAGCCTGCCTTACCATTCTCTTCACTTTTCTATGTATGATCACTGCTGTCTTTATCGCCAAGCTTCATAATTCCCCAAGCCTTTTAAACTTTAGACTCTTTCTGGTGTCCCTTTTTTTCCAAGAGATTTCTTCAGAAAAGAAAAATACTAGTCCAGTGTTTTTATTGATTTTTATGTTTTGATCCTGACCTCTTATATTCTTTTCAAAGATATATAAATCACCTGTCCTATTTTGTTATAAATTCCCCAATGGTTGGCATTAAATCTTATTTTAATTGTGTATCTTGTGTTTCCTGATACCTTGGTGGCCTTAAAGCAGACTTGGTAGCTTATGACTTGTCCATTAGCTCCAGCCTCTTCTCTCAGTGTGCATGCTTGGCCTTCAGGAAGACTTGTAGATTTTATTAACATGTGCACCGGAATGTCTTTGAGTGTTTAGCACACAGTGTGATCTCCATAAATAACATTTTAGAGAATATCTGGTACCACATAATGGATGCCAGCAATTGCATATACTCTTCTTGTAAATGAATCTATCCAGTTAGAATATTTAAGAGCAGCAATGAGCATGTGGGAAAGAGAATCTTTAGAGTTTATTAAAGATAAATGCAGCATTAGAATTTTTAGGGAATTTTTCCATTTTTGATTTTAGAACAGGTATAATATTTGTTGAAAATGGTTTCTTATTAAATGTAATGCTTCAAACTTGAGAATGATTTAATATCTTAATGAACTAAAATATATTCCCATTTTGCATAATAAGTAATTTTAACTGGTTTAATATTATTATTGTGTGGGAGGGTTATGATGGATAAGAATAAGAGGCTGAATGGACCTCCTACAATTCTCAGATTCTTCTCAGTCAGAGCATAAAAAGGAATCTGGATCATTTAAAAGAAAATCAAGATAGAATCTTGTTTTAAAATATGAAAATACTTGTCTCTGGGCCTGAGATCCAAAAGGATACTCTTGCGCAGATGAGAGGGAAAAATGTGTCTGTATTAAAATCATTTGAGATTCTGGTAAGAAATTAAAGAAATCTGACTGGAAAAAAAACACAAAGACAGGCACAGCTTTGTCCTACTTTAATCTGTAAAGAAAAGAATTATTAACTTGTTTTAAATCTTCATGTTTCATGTTTGTACATTAGAACTGTACTTCCTAAAAACAAAATCTAAAAATACAATTTAAAAATAATGGTTGCAAATGTTCAAGTTAAATCTTTCAAATGTAACCATACTGATATTAAATAGTTAATATATAAATAGCATTGTTTTCATTGAATTTTGTGTTTTGTGGGGGGGCAAAGAACATTTACTACTTTTAATAACATTCTTTTGCAGGGCAGAAGGAAATTTTGAGCCAAATATTGATTGATTTTTATTTGGTTAACTAATGCTTTTAATCAGACCGTCAAAAACCTTTGAAAAGCAGAACTTTCTGAAAGGATTTTGCTTTCTTCTTTTTCCACTCTCGTGAAAATATGACAGCCAGCCAATCAAACTCTGGAAAACATTATCATTCAGTCTTTTAGAGTGGATTTTTAGTCAACTCATAATCACTCACTTTCAACAGCCAGTAAGAGAGAAGTCCCATATCTGATCATTAAAACTACTTTGAGCTCTAGAAAGATATTACTGGATTCAATAGACAAATTATAGTCTTACTAAAACTTGAACCTCCCTTTATGTAAATGCTTGATAATTTTTTTGCTGCCTATTAACCTAACTATTCTTCTATACCCATGTGGTCTGCGTATGAATGTTTGTGTGTGTATGTGTGTTACTTATAGTCTGTAAACTTGTTACAACTGAATATTTGAGTTCCTAAAACAGTCAATCATCAATTTTTACTACACTCTGAAATTAGATTCTCTGGTTGTCAACTTTTTCTTCAGTTCTCATATGAGAAGCATCATGTCAACCATTCACTTATCCATTCTCTAAAGCATTTTTATCATCAAGTGATAACAATAGGAAAGGAAAAGAGGCTTTACTTCTGAGGGAATCCATTAACAATTAAGAATTCATGCAGCTGTCTGGTAGTCAATTTGTGAACTAGACAGTACCTTAGATTACTAGTTTTTGTCAACATTCTGTCATGATCAAAATGTCCCAAAACACAGTTGATACTTGGAGTATATATTGGAAGATATGCTTTGATTCTTTAGCCAAACACAAGTAGGCAAGCTAGTCACTTTCAAAACATCATCATCATCACAGGAACAAATTACTATTTCTCTTCTCATTTCTCTTTGCTTCATTTTAAGGAACACAATTAATAGCATTTCTAGTTGTATGTCAGTCATTCTTTTACTTTGTAAAATATGAATTTGTTAGATCATTCACGGTATTAGAAAAAATGTGGTGAAAAATGGATTCAATGTAGAAGTGTATGTGTCTGGCATGGGGACTGGAAAGTCAGTTAATATTGTTTTAGTTCCTAGAAAGACACGTATCTGAATTATTTTGGTTTTATTGTTTGCTTTTAAATTTTAAGTATAATACTAATAAATAATCATGGAGAAATATTAATATTTTAAAGCTTATTTTTATAGCAGACATGAAAAACATAATAACTTAAAGAATAAAAATGTTAATTTCTCAACACTGGAGCAGCATATACCAAGGCAAAGAGGACAGCTCTCACATTTGTCATTAATTCTTCTCAAGATTCCAAAAACTATGCCTGGGCATCATTGTGCAAGCTTTTACTTCCAGCACACAGGAGGAATAGGCAGACAAACCTCTGTGAATTTGAGCCCAATCAGGCCTATATATCAATTTCCAGTACAACCAGGACCCTGTCTCAAAAAAAAAGGAAGGAAGGAAGAAAGAAAGAAAAGAAAGAAAAAGAAAAAAGACTCCAAAAACTTTTCTAACTAATCCAAAATGTGCATTTTAGTGAATATTTATTTATTAACTGAAAGCTAACTACAGCATAAAATAACGAAACAGTTTATCCAATAAAATACAATATCATTTGATCACATTTTCAGTGATTCATTTTGCCTATTGACAGTCCAAAATATGTCATTTGTTTTCTTAAACAATGTCATTATTTGGCACAAGAGTCTATTTACATAATAAATTGTTTCATTTGCCATTTATTCCAATAACATGAAGACAATTATTGGCAACTAAGTCTAACAGAATTTGTACATATATTGTCAAGCTAAAATACTGCTAGAAATTTCCAAAACACATGCAATTCAGTATGTTTACCTAGTAACATTTTTTATATAAAACCTGTATCTCTAAGCACTTCATAAGACATGAATACAGGAGTCAGGCTACCCTCTACAGAAACAAGGTTTTGGGAGGGAAGATGCTGCTGAGTAAGAGTCCTGTGTTCAATTGACTTGAAATAGTCTTGCTACTTCAGACGTTCAGGAATGCTATTGTGCCATCTTAAAATTATAGATAGCTCAATTCACATTAAACTGCAACAGACTGTCAAGTATAAGCCCTTAGCAACCAAAAAAAATAATACAGCACAAGCAACGCTGACAAAACATGCTCTTATGCGTGTGAGCTTGGTTTTAAGCAAAATTGATATTGAAAATCCAAACATACAAAACAGAGTGGTTGTTTGCAATATAAAATGATTTTCTGCCTCATAAAGGGGGTCCCAAGTTTTATTTAAGTGGCAGCTCCCTTATTGCACTTAAAACACAATTTGATTTATAAAACTTCAATTTACACTACTTTTCCCACCACCGTTATGAGGAGCAAAGTAGACCTCCACAAAGTACTTCAATTTCTCTTACATAATTAAGTCTCTTATAATTGTGTTGCTAAAAGGCATGTGAGTTGAAAGATTACCCTTTAAGCCACTAAGATAGGAAGTAAACATTGTGTCTAAAACATGAATATTCCATAAAATTGTAGTACATCAGCTATGTTTATATTTACAATTTTGGTATTCAACTTTACAAAGTAGATGTAGACAGCACAAATATATAGCTATCATCAGGCCATAACGTTGGGTCTCTCTCAATCTGCTGTGGTTTATTTTTTTTAGTGGTATCTTTCTCCTTTTAAGTACATAATTCCAAAGATGTGTTAATAGCACTTACATTGTAACCAGTCTACTTATGATTTACCTATCTGATATTTTATTCCAGAGAATTTAAAAATTAAACTTTCTGCATTCTATTGCTGCCCCCACTACTTACCTGGGGGTGATTTTCATTAAGGTAAAACTCTCTTTTATTGTGTACTAAGCTCTTGGCCAAATTTGGGAGATCTGTGGGGAGAAAGGGACTTAGTAACAGTGGGAGCAGGGGTGAACGCTTAGAGTGAGGCATTTAGAGAGCCTGTCTAATATATATCTGTGGCCCCTCAGCACACAGCAGATCCAGGCACCAGGGAAGAAAGCACTCCAGATGTATTGAATGAGTGCCTGAATGAATGAATGAATGAATGAATGAATGAATGAATGAATGAATGAAGAAACAAATTGAGTAAGAGAACCATCTGGAAGGCTTTGTTCACTCTAGCATTCAATCTAGTATGCTTCTGGAATGTGTAATATCATAAAAGGGTTTTCAGGGTTTGAGAAATGGTGGAATCTCCCTTTGATTTATTACGTATATTTTAAAAATCTGTAAAATATTGAGCCCTTTATGATACGGAATCAATTAGAAAAACTAAGTCACCTTATAAGTCAGAGGACAAAGAGGATATTTAAGGGTCTTTTTCTTACTCACCAAATGCCTGAGGAAAGAAGGCACACAGGTTGGCCTAAGTCCATACCAAACACTCTTGGCAATGGTGTCAAGGCTGAGGAATAGTATTTTCGAGACTTTTGTACAATTTACTCACTGGTGGTATATGCAGAAGTCATGAAAGCAACTAATTAAGTACTAAAATCTAGAGTAATTGCTATTTGATATTTGTAGGACCATACATCTATTTCTATTCCAAGCAGATTGTAGCAATGTCACTACCTTGTCTGGAACCATTTTTGCTAGGCTCATACTCATTACAATCTGCCTAAAAATCAGTAAGGGAAATTTTTTAAAAATCCAGCTGGAGGAGTTAAAAATAAAAATCCTAACGTAAAATAGGTTTGAAGTGCTTAATCCTGTAAGGAAAATCAGAACATAATCAGTGGAAATGCCAATAAATCAATTAAACTTGAAAGTCTTATGCTTGCATTTGATAGTAAAGATTAAAACACAAAATGTGCTATTATACTTTTAAATGAAACCATTTGGATCATGCCTGAAAGACTTGATTATAAAACTCAATGTAAACAAAGAAAAAATCTAGAAGCATGAAAACATTGAAGCAACTACTAATTACTGAGCTAAAGAGATTACGGATTTGAGTTCTTCCAGGAGGCCTCTTTAAAAAATCATGAAAATGAATGAGAAGTAAAGTATATTTCATTAAGATTAATGAACTAATTTTGTTATTAACTTGGATGTTTTACTTTCAGGAAAATAAGAACAAACACTAGTGTAGAATCATGTCATTAACATATTGTCACAGTTAAAGCTTGAAACTATCTTTAACATGATGTATGCTGATTTGCCTTCATGACTTCCCCAAATGTCTGCCTCTGTATTATGCATTGAGCATTATACCAAATGAAAGCAAATTTTAAGCCTCCGATATTATACATGTCACTCAAAGATGAGATGGTTTCCAGGAGTTATCTCCGTGTCCAACAAATCAGCACTCTAGCTCCTTTTGTAGGAAATTTAAAATTTCTGTATTAACAAATGTGTAAATCACTTTGACCTCCATTTTCAATTGTGAGTTAATGGATGTAAATGGCAATTTTGACTTTTAAGCAAATAGTGAACATATAAGTCAGTCACTGTAGATATTCAGGGATTTCAGCTTGGTAAAACCTTGTTTTCCATAGTATCCTTTACTTTTATATATGGACACAATTATCTTCTGTTGTTTAAGAAGTCCATTTGCACCATTAATTATTAATCCAAATGATTTGGATTTAAGTAATTTCTAATTGAAAGCCTGTAGCATGAATTGTTAATAGTGGTAATGCACTATTCGTCATTTTAAAGCTTTAAAAGTTATCAGGATCCACTTCAATCTCCACATGATAATAAAGGATTATTATGTGCAGTAACCTATTTATGAAAAGGAAACAGTGTGCTTCTTTCAGACGCCATCACTTGCTTTAATAAGGAATTGAAAAGCTGGACTACTTTATATGCGGATCACCATCCCAGTTGCATAAGGATTTACAATAGACAAAACAAAACTATTTTTTGTTGTAAAGAAAGGCTTTTTGTTCAAATCATACAATAATGTTTGCATCTAAAAATTATTTACAGTCTAATAAGGCTTCATAAATGTTATATAGAGTTGGTTAGTTAAAATAATTGACTGCTAAGACCAAAATTAAAGGCTTGCTCAAACGAACAAGAAAATTTTCAAGTAAAGCATACCCAAAGAAGGCAAAAGGGTAAAAAAAAAGAAAAGAAAAGAAAAAAAAGAAAAAAAGACGCTTACTGCTGTAGTTTAGGTAACTATTAATGAATTTGGAGATGCAAATAGGACAAGATTTGATAGCACCTCATTAATATTTCAATTAAAGTCAAGAGGAAAATCTACCTTTGTCAGAAAATATGAAAATTGAAAGGAATTTTGACTCTAATTTTTAATCTTCAAAGAAATAAAATGTAACATATGCAATTATATCTCTGCTGTCTTGAATTTGCAGAGAAGTTATGTGGGAAGTTTTCATCTTACCTTTGAAGTCTTCCTTCAAGGTATTAAATGGCTCTTGTGTCTTGGTTAAATGAGGTGTGTGGCGGCCTCTACTGGTATGTGTTTATAGAAAATGTTGCAATAGGCAGAAAAAATATTAATTTCAATTAAAAAGTTAGACATACAAATTTTCATTAAAATATATAAAAATATCTAATTTGATGCAGAAAAAATATATTACCAGTTGTGTAATGTACTCTTAACTAGGAAAATAATCTAAAGCACTGATCATGTTAGTGTAAAATAATGATTTATGGGAGGGCATTAATTGTTCAATTCACTCTGATATTGGGTTAAATATATTTTATTAATGAATTGCTAATCCTGACAGAGGTGGCTTATTACCTCTAGTCTTCTGTTAAATCCCCTTTCTTGACTTAAATAAAATCATTTGTAACAAACCCAGAAGAAAGGAAATATTTTACATTTAAGTCTATAAAGTCCTAAGCTAGAATTGTTTGATGACAGTCTGGTTTCTAGAACTCAAGCAAACTGTATGTTGACATAATATAGCTGACATTTAGATCTATTTTACATTGATTTTGAGTTTAAAAATACAACACATTAAAATACTTTTCATTTTGAAAGCTAAAAGCAACATTTAAGTAATATACTTAAGTGCAAAGGCACTTTAACACAAAGTAGCTATGCCCAGGCCTATTCTTGGTAACTGAAGATGGCAATACCATAGATCATTATTTACAAAAGAAGCTGTAGTTCCAAAAGATCTTTGGAGATCTTCTACAAAATATTCTCATTTGAAAACTTTACCTACGATTCCTTCATTCATTATTATTTCTTTCCACTCCCACACTGGGAAAAGGAAAAGAAAGAAAACAGAAACAAAACCTAAATAGTATCCATGAAAAGATGCAGTGCAGAAACATCCATGTTCACTGATGAGTCAGAAGCGGGAGGTGTGGAGGTGGGAGATAAGAGAAAAATAATTTAAAGGAAAGCTTGCAAGAGCAGTATCATTGCCTCACCCCTCTTCCAAACTGCTTTCAGTTTCCCACTAGCACTGGGGAAGGGAAAACACAACAAAAACAAATGCAGGGCTTCCAACAGTTTGAAGCGAGTCCTTTGATGCTACAGGGTTGTAAATGATTTCCCTTCACAGCTGACTGATTGCAGTTTGTTTTTCCAGAACTTCGAGGTAGTCTGGTTCTGATTGCGGCTTAGCTTGCAGTAAAGGGTGGTCTGGCTTTGACTGCCCCACAAAGCATTTCCTGGGAGTCCCATATAAAACGGTTTTATTGATTCTGTCTTGGTTTTGGCGTCGAGATTCATATGAAGGGGCAAACTGCCTTTTAGGTAAGGTACAAAAGTTATAGTGGACTAGGCCTGCACTGGGGAGTTCCTTAACTCGCTCAGCTATATTCTGATACAGCAGCTCAGGCTCTCTTGGTGTGCCCTGCTTTTCTAGCAACTCAGTGGCACTTATTGTGTAAGCAAGTGTGGCTGGCTCTTCTTTTTTCTCCTCCAGGTTGCCATAGCTGAAGTCCTGCAGGTTTCTGTAATAGGCTACTGGGTCTGCTTCCTTTTGCATGTAGATGGGGTTTTGGCACATCTGACCCACAGGTGGGGGGATGTAGTTATAGACATGACCGTCAGCTTTATCATTTGTTTCGGTGTTGTAAGACCCATATTGTAACTGGAAGGAATTTACATCTAAGTTGTTGGCATTCCTGGAAACAGTTGGCACTCCCTTTCGACGTTTTAGAACAAAGACGAACAAGCCCGCCCCAAAACAGACAGACAGGATAAAAACAACAAGCAATCCTAAAATTAAGACAGAAAGTGGAACTTCAGTGTGTAGTTCAGGGTAAGAACTAGGAGACACACTAAGTGATCTAGGTGTGTCTGTGTTGTGACTCATTGATAAAATAGTCCCATCTGACAAGTTAGGATTATCTGGACAAATAGCCTCCCTTCCCAGGAATTTCAGTATCTCCCCTGCATGCTTAGCGGGAGATTCACAAGTCACCTCATTGATGATGACAGGAGAATTGGCATGTTCGGTCCAGTCCTTTAGCCCCATGATGTCACAAGTGCAGTCCCATGGGTTCTCTTGCAGATCTATCTGGATAAAGGCAGGAAGCTGGTCCAGAACCCCTTTAACAGGCAGGTGTGAAAAATGATTGTTTCTCAGATTCAGCCTGGTGAGGGCTGTGCCCCCAAAGATATTATCAGGTAAGGACCGAAGCAGATTGTTATTCAGAAATAGGAGCTGGAGGTTAATCAAAGCATCAAAGGTCAGCGGCTTAATCTCCTTAATGACATTATACTCTAAATAGAGATACTGCAAGCTCTGCAGTCCATCAAACATAGAAGGATACAGCACTTCAAGGTAATTGCCATTTAGATAAAGTCTGCGTAAACTGGTCAGGTTTGTAAAGGCACCTTCCTGAATGACTGCAATTCTGTTGTTTCCTAAATGCAACAAATCCAGTGAACTGTACTCTAAAAGGTCATTCTTATATACTGTTTGGAGATAGTTCCCGGTTAGGTAGAGTTTCTTTGGACTAGTAGGTTTGGGCTGCAGGTCAGAGATGTTAGTGAACTTCCTTTCTTGGCAGTTAACATTTAGACCATTGTCTGAGCTCTGAGATGTACAGACACAGCTGCTGGGACAAGTGAGGGCCACAGGGGACTTGGTCTGGTACACCATGATAGGACCAAAACTCTGCCGGTCTTTTGACACAGTCATTCGTGGAGTTGGACGATTTCTCATTTTGGGTGGCCGGCTTGCTTTTGGGGTCCTGGTTGGGCTGAGAGCAGGATTCATTGTAGGGGACAGCCTTTGGCCCTGAGTATCTGAATGACTGCTCCTCTGACTAGAATCACCGCTTGCACTTTTTCTGGGACAGAGGTCTTGTCTGGTCAGTTGGGTCACATCTTTCCCATGTAACCTGAAAGGAGTTTCACAGACAATCTCCCCCACAAAAACAGTAATGGTGTCCAGCCACGCCTTGAGAGGAAGTAGGTCACAGGTGCAATTCCATGGATTTTCTTCCAGCTGAATTTCCATGATTCCTCCAATATGTTCAAGGACTCCAGCAAAAGGCATTACCTTCAACCTGTTTCCCCTCAGGTCTAAGTGAGTTAGCAGGACAAACCGAAACACATTACTAGGCAGAGACAGCAAAAGGTTGTCATTCAAGATGAGTACTTTGAGCTTATTCAGTTTGCTGAATGCCCCTGCCTCAATGGTGCTGATGTAATTGTAGTCAGCTTGGAGGTACTCCAGGCTCTCTAGGCCTAGAAAAGTGTCCTCTCTCAATACCTCCAGTTTGTTGTTATTGAGGTGCAGTCTCTTGAGAGTCTTCAGACCACTAAATGCCCCAGGTCTGATCTCTTGCAACCCATTGTTACCTAGATGAAGAGTCACTGCGTTAGAGTAATTGACAAATTCGTTTGGATACAGTCTGGTCAAGAGGTTTCCGTTGAGAAACAACTGATAGATGCGATACTGGGGGGGTTGGAGTAAGCTGACAGTTGTAAATCCTTTGTTTTCACAGTTAATATTCAGTACGTTTTCCTTCTCTTCGCACATGCAGCGGATCTTGCAAATGTCTTTGGCAGTTTTGCGGCTCTCGGTCTGTAAGATCCCGGCCACGGTTAATACACTGAGGAACCAAATGCCGCTCAGCATCTTTAGGCACCTTCGATGTTAGCTCAGGTACCTACAGGCAAACCTTGGGTGAGGGACGGGGAGAAAGCGGGATCCAGGGGAAAAAAAGACAAGGAAGCCCGATTAAAATGGCAAAGCTAGGAGGCGGGTGTGGGAGTGGGGGTAGAGTGAGGGGGTAGGCAGCAAGGAAGAATGAAATCATTGCGTATTTCAAAGCAGTTTCTTCTCTTTTTTCCTACCCATTCCCCAAGCCCACCCACACAAAATGTCCTGGAACACACATGCTTGCACCTGATTTCCCGGCGGGTCACAGCCAACCACGGAGTCATTAGTAATCCAGTCGTCCTACTAAATCCGGCCCATCTCCTCTTCCCCTGGGGTATTTTGAAGAAATCTCAGGCGGATCGCCCGTCTTGGGCTTGCAGTGGAAATTGCTTTACTTTTTAAAAACTGCATTAAAAAATGGGAGTGGGTGGGAAAATTAAGAGTCAGGGGCTGACGAAGGGAACCGAATAGCACGGCAAAGACAGCTCTGGGTTGGGGGTACTCACACATCAGAAGATAGGATTCCCCTCCTCTTCAGTCCACCAGTAGTTTAGCATCTTCGGGAAGAGAGGGAGAGCTAAGTAAAAGAAGATCCCGCTTGCAGGAGGATGCTCTGCTTTTTGTTGCTTGATTTAATTTGATTAGGGAGGGGGTGCGCAGGAATTTAAAATCCCCCTGACAGCCAGAGAGGAAGAGGAAGATTGGAGCAGAAGGGAGCTGCGCTGCAGGGAACCGGGGGTGTGATTTCATAGGGAGATCTTGCAGACTGTATCGCTTCAGGGGTTGCCACAGCGGAGCCTGGGCGGGCGCGCGCTTTCAGTCCGATGGAAGCAGCAGTAGTGAGTCTAGCAGTTTGAATTTGAGAGGTTTTGCAGGCTCCCAGGACAGGACTAGGGGTGACGTCACAGGGGAGGGGAGTGTGGGCAGAATATCCAGGGCACTTGGTGGTTTGGGGGGGCAGACGCTTCCCTTCCCTGTGAGTAGCTTTGCACAGCTCAATTCCCAGCTGCGTCAGTTGTTTCGGAATTACTCTATTTCCAGCCAGGCTGGTAGCAAGAGAAGCTCCTTCTGAACTGGAGTTTGTTTCTCAAGCAGGCAGCCCAGCTCCCTTTCAGTGCTGGCCTCACTGAAACACCCCTTACCCGAAATAGCCTGATTGATTTCTTTCACCTACACATTGCATGAGGACAGTGACTTGTTCCATAAAACCGATCTCATGCCGGATTCCCAGGGCACGATGCAGACCCAGGCAGAACATATATGTGTGTATGTGTGTGGCACTTCTTGCTACTGGACTGATGCCAGCTAGACAGACTGCTAGCTGAGATGCTTTCGGTGCAGAGTGGAAGTGTGTCTGTGTGGGAGTGAGAAGAGTTCTCCTAGGGGATCAATACTTTACATACAGAGCTCTGTGTCAGTGCTTGGGGAGTTACATTCTTGGTGGTGACCAGCCAAACAGTTATTTGCCTGAACTCTGGAAAGCCAACTCAACGTTAACTAGTAGACTGAGCCAAACAAAAATAAAATGCTTCTCCCCTCTGAGGTTTATACTTAGCCAGATAATGAGGCTTAAACGTGTGCCTTTTGCCTGGAGGAAAGTGGAGTGGGTGTCAGAAAAGTATTGCCAGGCTGAGACTCAGCTAGGAGTGGGAGACAAGGCAAGGGTTGTTGAGCCCTCTAGGCTGCAGAGACAGGAAGCCCCACCCCCATCCCACCCACCAACCCCCCAAAAAGAGGGAAGAATGCAGGGCCGGAGAACTGACTCCTGCTGAAGAAAAGTGTAAAAGGAATCATGAGCTGAGACCAGAATTCCAAGGCCATGCCTGTCAGTACATTTAGGATCTTACTGTTAACGTTTGCTAATGGTGGTAGAGCGTTGGTCCTCTGGGTCCTGATATTGCAGTTAGAATCAAATAACCTTTCTAGAACAATACTACATGGCTAGGTGTTGAATTTTTTGCTTGCATTATCTCTTTTCTCCTTAATGTATTATAACCCCTTAGATCCAGGAATCTCAAGTGGAGAACCCATTTGCATGTGTGAATAACGCCTGTTAGAGGAGCTATAGGCAACCTCTGATAGAAAAGAAGAGAGAAGTCATGAAAAAACAGAAGAAAAACTGACAAAGAGGACTGATTAAATGTGTCTATTCCATGAAACAATTCACCTTTCTGTCCCTGCCTCTTCAAATCTGCTGCAAAGTTTTACTCAGAGTCTCATTGCTTAGCCAAAATGAAAGGCAGGCAATGCCACAGGCAAAATAAACTATTTTACTCTATTTCTCTCCCATTTGCTCTGTTTCTCTCCCTATTTAAGTAGAAGTTTTAAGACCATGTAGCTTCTACACCCTCCTTCCTCCCTCAGAAAGATTGGGGCAATTTATAAACTTCAGCAATAAGGCCACCTGTGGCACTGTGATCTGTCCCAATCTATCTGCCTTTTTCTCTTCCCTCTTCCTTCTTTCAAGAAAAGCTTTTGACCATGCGCAAAATCCCCCTTCATGCTACCATTCCTTGGAGGCATTTAGATCTATTCATTCTGGGGCCTTAAGTGTCCTTCCCTGAGCCATAGGGCAGCCATGATATAACAGTCCTGGGAGTGGGGAATGCAGTGGTAGATAGCCTCCCATTCTATTGCAGGTGCATCATTACATGCAAGCAGAGTCATTTCTTGTGAGCAAAATTAGGCTCCTTTCATAAGAAAGAGAAACTTTTCTATGTATTTCTAAATATTAAAAGGACAGTGTTCCTAGGGAGATATGATTTATTCACGCAGCCTTTCATTTAAGAAACATTTGCTAGTTTGGTTTCTACTTCACTGAAGTAAAAGCTAATGTGACAGCTGTACAAAATCTTACAAACCAGGATAATTTTACAGATCAGGACATTTCTCAACCAGGTGATGTACTGACTTGGTTAAGTTCAAGAAACTAAAATTAGAAACAAAATTGAGGGCCTCTGAGTTCTTCAGAGCCCAATACTGCTTAATATGAATTAGAGAGCAGCATGCCAAAACTTAGTGGGGCATTTTTTACTGCAAAAATTAATGCCATTAGTTTTAGTTTTCAAGTACAATAAAAAAAAATTAAGACAGATAATGCTTTCCAGAGTCTTTGGAGACCAAGATTGTTTTTCTGGAAATGAAAGAGAGAGAGGAGAGAGGGAGGGGAAGATGAAAGAGGGGGAAGAGAGGAGAGAAGAGAGAAGATGGGAGGGAAGGGGAGTAGAGGGGACAGGAGAGGAGAAGAGAGGAAAAGAGAAGGGAGAGGAGGAGAGGAGAGGAGAGAAGAAGGGAAAAGAGGAATTTGGGAATCTTGAAATTCTTACCACTTACACAAGAAAAGAAATCTAATGGTAATCTAGCTGTGGTGAGCAGCGCCAAGGACCCTGAGATGCTAAATTTTCAATCCATGGTTTCCTGTCTGCCAGAGTCAATTTACTCTGCCACTGTATCTTCTCCCTGTATCTGAGATTCCATAGCCACTTTCAGAAACATGATTGTTTCTAGAAATGAATGAGCCACAAACCCAATGAGCACTCTTTAGTAAGTTTCATTTGGTCCAGTGTATCTCTAAGAACCGCTGAAAAGAGTGACCTTTTAAGGATCTGAAAAGGTTCAGGTTAACTGGGAAAACCAAGAACAGAAGGGGCAAATGCTTTAATAAGCAAAATGCTTGCTCTCTTCCTTGAAGGGAGAGAAGTTGAAATGCATACTCCACAGCCTCACCCCCACTCCCTTTGTCACTAACCAGCTAGAGCTGGGCTCAGGTCGCCCAAGCTTTTTCCACAGGTCACGGAGGCCATACATAGGCCACCTTCATCCGTGCAGTCTTTATGGCCAGAGCGAGCTTAGAAGTCCAGCAGGCCTGGCAGCATTTTTCTCTAGCCCGCGGGCTGCTCCATGCTAATCTCTCCTCCGGAGAGACCCAGGAGAGATCCTTTGCAAGGAACAAGACTAAGCACCAGCCCCTAGAGTATCCCTACGTTTCCT
>LOEQ01003276.1:302171-315051 GCA_001685075.1 Bramus lutescens | reverse complement strand
TAGAGCAGCTCGCCACACAGCAGCGCTTCTGGTAGGAAGGAGAGAGGGAATGAGAGAGAAGAGAAGAGAAGAGGGAGGGAGAGAAGGATGACTGCCCTTCTCTAGCACTTATCAATCACCCAGCAGATCAAATGTCTCGCCTGTGCACTCCGGGAGGGGATGTACCAGCTCACAAAGGAGCCTGCTCCAGTTCTCTGACAAGCGGCAAGCGCTGCAGAGCACAGCTCTTGCCTGTCGGCCCCTCTTTATTTGGAACTGTGCCCGGCTCTTTCAGCTTCTACCTTGTGCTGCCCATCATACTATGTCAAGTGAAATAAAGATGACATTTGTTTGATATTATATCTGAGGGGACCCCAAGACCCCTTGGGGGAAGTTATTGATAAGTGAAAAAGCAGTGAACAATCTGAGTTGGACGCCTTCCTGTAACAATGCTGCTTCCCATAACTAGTAAACACACAATCACTGGAGTTCATTTGCATATATTTAAGGACCTCCTCTCAGGGTGGTAAACAAGTTATTTTCATGTTATATAGTGTTCAGGGAGACGCGTGCAAATGTTTGAACAGAAGCAAGACTAAGCAGTGTTCCAGACCCACCTTAACAGTGGTAATTTTTATGCTTCAGGCAGTTGTCAGAGCCCTCTTTCTTGCCCTCTCCTTTGCTTTTCCCCCTCTCATTTCTTCTTCCTCTTTATTAGTAGTCTAGACTCATTCTATTAAAGGAAGAAACTCATTCAAAGAATCACCGTAGTTCAAGAAGTGGTGAGGATTTTGCAAAGAGCCCTGCAGTTCCACCTGAAGACCTGCCTCCCTTGCAGTTGCTTCTCAACTCTCCCAGAGCATTCTGCATAAAGTTGCAATTGGTTCCACTAATCAAGGACTTGGAGCTAACTTTCTGGTGCCAAGAGAGTTGCCACCTCATCCTAGAAGAGACAGGCCCTAATGGAAGTCCCCTAGCTTCCTGACCTTTTCATACTCTCTCAAAGTCTGTTAAATCCCACTTACTCAGAATATCCAGAGGGTTGGTAGGAAACAGCAGAAAAAGAAGTGAAAAATAAAAAAAAAATTATGCCAGGAAAGAGGTGCAAAATCAGAGCAAAAACTAACTAGGAAGCTAATGAATCTTTTTTAGGGTTTATCTGCTTTCAAAGTTATTGCCCATACATTTAAACCAGGTTCACAGGCTTTCATCTCTTGCCTCTTGAAATTCTTCCATGGTATTGCCTTTCTCTTCTCTTTGGCTTTTTTTTTTTAATAATAGTTGCCTAACGAGATTATGCTGTACTTTAAAAACTTAAAAAAATGTTACTGCTGATAATCTTATATTGTGAACAGCTAAAGTTTACTTTAGTAATAGCTCAAATTGCCTAATTTTATTTCTTGGATCTAAAAATCATTAATGTTCCTCTTACTCCAATATTAAGAAGGTTTATTTTCAGATTTCAATGTCATTCAGCCAAACAATTTCAAAATTACTTATTTTTGAACATAGCATGTGGACAGAATGTTTTCAGCTACATAGAAACATTCCTCTTTTAGAAACCATGCTTGTTTATGAAAAAGAAAAAGTCCAATGTGTTGTTTGCTACAGATTGTAGTGGCTGTAGGTGCACATTGCATTATTACTGAGGGTAGTTATTTTGTTATTTCTCTGTATTACCCTCATTTCTGTGTCATTGTTTTTGCAGTTATTTAATGGGTGCTATAAACAACTACAAAATGTTAAGCTAAGAGACCATTCAAATGTAAAAATAATGAGACAGTCCACTGGAGAAAAAGGAAAGTATTCCAAGAAGGGTGGTGTGTCTCTAGTTAAAGGGAACACACACACACACACACACACACACACACACACACAGACACACGTGCAAGTAAGCTATAACTGATTTTCAAATTCAGTGAAGTACATAATACCAGTAATAAAAACAAGCTGATATTTATCTGGATCTGACAGGCCTAGGTAAATGGATGGAATGCATCTATTTTAATTAGCTTTATAAGCAACTCTCATATGCTTTCCAGCATTCAGAAAGCATTTAGCAACCTGCCTTTACACATGAGACCTCAATGATTGTAAGATAAAATTAAAAGAACACACTATAATTTTCGCCAGCAGAAAATTTTCAAGTAAGTGGGTAGCATTTTGAAGTGTGATCTGAATGTGCACATATACAACTAAATGATGAGCAATACCAAAATTTGTGAGAGCTGTTGTACACATAATTACAGTAGAAGAGAACTTGAAGCAATTGAAAACAATTAACAGTACCAATTTATTTTAAAAGGACCTTATACTAACTTTTCTAAATAATTACTGCTTTAGTGGAAAGTTTCTAAGTAAAAGGGAATACAAAAGATTCATGAATATATTTGTGCTTTTACTAATACTAATAATAATAATTATTAATTCTTCTATATAGTAGCAATATGAATATATCTTGATGTTTGTGTGCTTTTTTTCTATTGTGTGGCTTGTTTTACTAAAGGATTATAGATCTTTGATTGCAAATCAAGTGAGAAAATGGGGAAATAAAAGTTTGCCTCTACTTTTATAAATTTAAGATTATTAAAAGAAAACCAGAAATTTCATATGATGGAAAAGAATATGTTTCTAATATATACAAATGTTATCAAGTTGCTGTGTAGTACATAGTTAACCTGAGAATGTTATTTCTCTACCTTTTCCACTAGAACCAGAAAGCATCAGATATGCAAACAGAATAGAAGAAAAATATGAATTCTAAGATAGATTACTGCCTTTTCAGAGAAAATATCCCTTAAAGCAAGCATTTCAAAGGAGCTCTAAAGAACAGACAGATTACTAAATAAAGGAATGTGGAATAAAGAGGACATGACTTTAATACCAATGATTATGGTTTAAAAGTTATTTTAGAGTTTGGTTTCTGATTTTTTTGAAAGTATAGACATTTTAAAAACTCAGTTCAATTATTCTAATTATTTTGGCATGAGTTTTGTCTTCTTTTGAATAGTGTGCCAGCACCCAAAGCAGTTTGTCTTTTAATTAAGCACATGTCTAAGTACTTTAACTCAAAGATCTGGGCTCACATCCCATCTGCATTACCTCTTCAACATGGGCTCAAAGGAAGTTCTGCATCTCTTTCAGTTTCTCTATACATCAAATTATTGATACCATCTGTATGATGTCAGGACAGGATGAATACCATACTTCTAATCATTTCCAGGTGCTTATTTCAGGGAAAATAATTCAAGGAAACATTCACGGAAACCTTGTGTAGTAGAAAGCCTCTTGTTTGTTTCCTGGCCACATAGACTCCCAAAATAATCACACAGAAACTATATTATTTCAATAACTGCTTTCCAATCACTTAAGTCTATTTCTGGCTAACTCTTATATTCTAAACTAATCCATCTCCATTCGTCTGTGTACTGCCGCATGGCTGTGGGTTACTGGGTAAAGTTTCGACATCATGGCTTCTCCTGACTCAGTCTTCTTTCTCCCAACATTCAGTTTAGTTTTCCCCCCACCTAGCTCTACTCTGCCCTATCAGGTCAAAACAGTTTCTTTATTCATTAACCAATAAAAGCAGCACATATGCAGAAGGACTTCCTACATCAACCTTGAAATGAGGAGTTCCAAAACTAGTTCCTTAAAGTAATTTTTCAAAATTTAATGGTTTTAGTAAGAAAGGAAATTTTTAATTTTGCTTAATACAATCAGAATTAGAAAAAAAACTTGTGACTGTTGTTACTGTTATGTAATGTTGACCAGTCAAATAAAAACTTCATCTAATTTTCCACTTTTTTCAAAATAACTATGTATGTGTGATGGGAAATAATGTGAAATTGACAGGATCTAAAATTATCTAGGAGACAAATTCCCTGCTCATATCCCTAACAGAATTTCTAGTTGAGGTTATTTAAGGTGGGGAGACCCACTCTAACAGTGGGTGAAACCATTCTGAGTGTTGGACTCCTAAAGTGAATAATTAAAGAGAAAAAGAGCTGGGTATCAGTAGTCATATCTTTCTGCTTCTTGTTCATAGATGCAAACCAATCATCTGCCTCCTTCTCCTGCTGGCATGACTTCCCTTGCCATGATTGATCATATCCCTTGAAACTGTAAGTCGAATTAAGCCCTTCCCTCCATAAAATTGCTTTGGTCAGGTATTTTGTCACCACACTGAGGAAAGTAACTAATGCACTATGTGTAAACTGGAGTTATTCAACTTCATCATGACTAGCATTATTACTTAATGGCACAGCAAGAACAAGAACTTCGAATGTCTTGTAGCATGTTTTCTATCATACTTCATTCTTCAGCTTCTTGTACTCTAAAACCTGTAAGCAGAGGCAGGTGATACTAACTGATGTTGCTTCTCAGGAAGAGATGTGTATCATAACCCCAGGTAGGCATAGACTGAAACAAGAATTTCATAGCCAGAAATATTCTACACAATATTTGTTGTCTATGACCTACTGAATTGATTTCAGAGGTGACTAATAGAATCTATATCATAGTTTGAAAATAGTAACTTATTAGACTGGGAAGGAAAGAAAGGAAAATGTGACAGAAAGGAGAAAAGTGGGCAAGAGAGGCAGAATGGAGAAAAGAAATACATGTGGTAAATAGCTACAGAACAATTTATAGTGTTTGACCAATTATTTCAAGTACCATTTACAAATGGCTCACAGTTTCTGAGGATTCTAGATCTTCCCTGTTGTTGGCTGAGTTCATTGATTCATCAGCAAGAACAGTGTTTAAGCTCATTGAGCTTGTAAGTAAATATGCATAGCAAAAGCCACAGATTGTACAGATAAGGCACAGAACAGCAATAAGACTATATTTCATTTATTCTGACACAATTTAGACTATTAATCTCACTGCAGCTGGACATTTATTTTGGTCTGGAGTTATAATCTAACATATTCAGGAGGAAACCAAATTTACTGGGTTTGAAGTTGCACTTTATTGAAATGGTATAGTGATGTTGAGTTTCTGTACTAAGTTTTCTTGATTTTATTTATGTACTTATAGTTATCTAGTATAAATACATGGTAAAGTATGTACTATGATAGAGAGTTTAATACTGACTTTTCTGGAAGATTCAAAATGTCTGCTTGACAGATGCCCAGTTCTAAGGGGTTACAGCCAGAGGAGTGACTACTAAGGATTTTCATCACATATTTCTGATTTTTAAAAATATCTTGTTTTGTAAAGAGGACTAGTCTATTAGTATTAAAATGGTAGAGATAATATACGCCACATCTACCATAAAATTTTGATTTTCATAAAAATGAAGTATGCTTTAAAAAATATGAATGCAGAAGTGAGGTGAGAGCAAGAGTGAAAATGAAGCCAGTTTCAAATAAGCATTGGATGCACTATTCAACCACCACTACAAAGCATTGAGCACAAATGGATTTTGGAACCTTGAATTCTGAATTAAGTATTATTTAGACAGGGCATTAGTTTCATTTTTCTCCTTGCATTATGTCTCAGGAAGCCCTCAAGTAACATTACAATGAGACCTATCATATAGCTCCTATTCATCTGATTACTGCTATTATTGTTCCTGAGATCATCCCTAAGTCGATTTTATTATCATATAATTTTTGCATCTGTCTTTAGACTTAATCTTTGATGACCTAAATACATCTGTTGTAAGGGAATCATAGGATTTGTCTAAAAAAAATCATTTTGGGTGACCCCTGGAAACCATGAAAATACTGCTGACACAGATGTCACCACATTATTTCTCCAACCTTTCAGCCAATAATATCAGTGATTTATTTTAATACTTTGGAAGGACCAAAGATAAGCTCAGTTTTTGCTACGTATTATTGCTCTTCAATATGCCAATTGGTTTAGCTTTTTATATGTAGATTTCGTGATCATAGGCCCCAAAAATGGCATTAGTTGAGTTGGGCCACTTAGTTCCCATCGTTTGGTCATGCAGAATTGTCTTGTTTATTTTAATGTATTTTAGTAGAAATCCTAATATTTAAGAAAACTTATATATGGTTGTTAAATTATGGATGCTAGTTGTTGTAGCAGGGAAGGATAGATGTCAAATTAATAAATTGATGTTCTTATAATTTTTAAAAATATAAACACTCAAGATATCCCCCTTTTCTTGTGTATAAGTAAACACTATATAGCTATTTTGTGTAAACTAGTATTGTTGGTGTTAAGTTCCAGTTGTTTTGTGGTACTTTACTCAAGGGTCTGAACAGAACTGCTTTGATTTACATTGGTAACATCAGGATGTATTGGATCACTATTAAAATTTATTTTGTTGCTTCTGATGTGTATATTGTCCAAATTCATCCCTGAGCCATAGTGGTGATATTAATCACAGGACAGATAGTTTCATTATGTTGTGCTTCTGCATACTGTTTTTTTAAGTAATAACTTCAGTTAAGTTAGAATGCTGATCAACAATAATTAATTAGATTAAAATTTTATCTATTGCCAAATATATAATAGCACCTTACATATGTATTATAAAATTACCATGCTATATTAGCAATCAACTCTATGTAAAAAGAACTTAAAAAACAGATAGTAGGCTAATTATCTGTAGTTACTCTGTAGGTTGAAGAAGCTACTTTTATACAATTTCACCTACTTTCTTTCATTGAAATACCAAAGCAATATGGCCTCCTTTCAAATTTCCTGTCTGTAAAATGGCAATGATTACTTTTTGCACTGATATTGACTAAAAGTCCAGAATAACCTAGGGGTTTAAGTTTCCTGTGTGCATCTATTTATCTATCCCCCCTCTCTCTCTTTCTCTCTCTCCCCCTCACACTCTCTCTTTCTTTCTTTCTTTCTTTCTTTCTTTCTTTCTTTCTTTCTTTCTCTCTCTCTCCCCCTCTCTTTCTTTCTTCCTTTATTAAGGTTGATTTTGAAATTCCTTCATTAAAAATTAGTAATGTTTTCAATGAAATCTATAATTATCACAGGTACTAGCATTCTGAGAAAATAATTCCTTTTAATATACCATGTAACATGAGGGCCTGCTTATTGGGGTTCCTCTCCTGCCCAGTACCCACAGGTGTTAGCTCCCAAAGAACCACACAGAAGTTACATTAGTTATAAAACTGATTGGTCCATTAGCTCAGGCTTCTTATTAACTCTTGTAATTTATAGTAACCCATTATTCTTATCTATGTTAGCCACATGGCTCAGTACCTTTTTCAGTGGGGCAGATCACATCCTGTTTCTAGTCACAGACCTGTCCTGACGCCTCCTTACCCGAAGGAGGAAGGGTCAATTTTTTTGTTTTCCTTGACCTGCCTCTACTTCCTGTCTGGTTGTCCTGCCTATACTTCTTGCCTGGCTACTGGCCAATAAGTGTTCATTTAAAACATAATTGACAAAATACAGAATTGTCCCGTAATACCATATACAAGATTCTACAGAATAGATAATGTTGCTATTAATACTTTTTTTAAAAATACCTTTGTTGATTTTGTTTGTTTACAGATTTTATTTAATTATAGCATTTCTTCATTCCTCTTCTTTCTTTCAAGCCTTCTTATATATTACTCCCTGCTGTCCTTCAAATTCAAGACCCTTTTCTTTATCAATTATTATTGCACACTAATATAATCTGTTTAGTACATATAATGTTACTTGTATGTATGTTTTTGGGGATAACTCATTGGCACAGGACAACTGAGTGGTGTGCTCTTCTCTGGGAAAGACCAATTTTCTTACCCCCAGTTTCTAAGTTGCCTAGCATTTTGTGTAAGGTTGAGGCATGAAGGGCTTTCCTTTGTTCAGCACGGTTTGGGCAGTCATGGTGGTGATATATTAAGTGTATAGCTTTTGATGTTGCTAGGAGACAAAGTCTCATGGCAATCTCCATGATCCTCTGGCTCACAATCTTCTACCCCCTCCACAACCCCTGCTTCTGCAATGTTTCCTGAACCTTAGCTGTGGGAGTGCTTTGTAGATGCATCCTTTGGGACTAGGCTCCACAACTCGGAATTATTATTGATTGTGGTTCCTTGTAGTACTCTCTGTCTGTTACAAAGAGAAGTTTCCTGGGAAATGAAGTAAAGACTATAAGGATAAATATGTATAGATTTTCATTAGGAATAAATTTGGTTTAATAAAGTGTGGTCGTAGATTACTCCCAAGAACCACAATTTCACTAATACTGATTAAATACCCAGGTTTATAATATCAGGCATGGTATCTGTCAAGTACAACAAGAGAGTTACTAGTTATTGTGAAAGTACACATGCCTCTAGTGCAGCAGGATGGTTATCATAACATGCTGTTCATTAACATAGTTCATAGTCATTATAACCGGATAGGGCTGTTGATTACTTCCTGTCTGAGGGTTTCTATTGCTGTGAAGAGACATCATGCTATGACAACTTTTATAAAGGAAAAACATGTAATTGTGGTGGCTTATATTTTTCAGAGGTTTAATCCATTATCATCATGGTGTGACATGGTGTCATGCAGGTAGACATGGTGCTGGAGAAGTAGCTGAAAGTCCTTCATCTTGACTCTCAGACAACAGAAAGTCATGCTATGGGATAATACTGTTGCATCCTGTTAATATTTGTCACTAGTATTGGTTTAATAAAACACTGATTGGCCAGTAGCCAGGGAGGAAATATAGGCAGGATGATCAGAGTAGGAGAATTCTGGGAAGTTGAAAGGCTCAGTCTGTAGTTGCCACCCAGATGCAGAGGAAGCAAGATGAAAATGCTTCGCTGAGAAAAGGTACCAAGTCATGTGGCTAAACATAGGTAAAAATTATGAGTTAATTTAAGTTGTAACACCTATTTAATGGTAAGCCTGAGCTAATATACCAAACAGTGCTGTAATTAATATAGTTTTGTGTGATTATTTTCTTCTGGATGACTGGGAAATGAAAAAGCAGCCTCCTTTTACAAGTGATCTGTGTCATTGGGCACAGCTTGAGCATAGGAGACCTCAAAGCCCACTCCCACAGTGACACACTTCCTCCAACAAGACCATATCCTCTCCAACAAGGCCACACCTCCTAATAGTGCCACTCCCTTTGGGGACCATTTTACTTCACACCACCATACTTTCCTCTTTTGGATACTTGCATGGCACCTTTTGTTAAAATGAAAGCTAGTACTCATGAATGAGGCATTCAAATCAATTCTAGAAGAGAAGCCTCTGACCTCTGTATCAGAAGTGCATGGTATCTTCAGCAATAGGGCTTATGTTCTACCTCTTGTAAGCAACCAAGGACAACAAGGAATAGGCTGTATATTTTGGGAGTCTCCTGGACATCCTTGACAAAGAACTCAAAGGAGGAATTCTCATGTCTAGTACTGGGGTTTTTGTTAGGTGGTCTTTGGCTGCTAGAGGGAATTCCCTCAGCCAGGATACAAAAATTTCATTAAAAGTATATATAAATATTTGTATACTGAATTACAATTTTTTTGGTAAATAGTTAATAATATAATTCCCTGTGGCTTTTTCAGCCTTCCATATTGTTATTTTATCTATGTACTTTTTACTCCTATATTTACTTTCATTTCTCCTTTCCTAATGAACCCCCCATTTAGTCATATCTCCTATCAAATCAATTCTATCCTGATATTACCCTCTCCCAATAGCTTCTATATTTACCCCTCTCCCTTCTTCCTAAGGGGAAGATCACCTTTCAGATCTTGTGTAGCCTGCCATTGCCCTCTCCATTCTTCTTGAAACCTCTATCCAACCAATGATCCCATTTTACATTTCTGTTTTCTATAGTTCCAATAAGCTATACATCCACATCTGGAGATTTGTAGCCAGGATCCTCCAAGAAGAACATGGGACATTTGTCTTTCTGAATCTGAGTTACCTCACTCAAAATGAGCTGTATGTTTCGCTTGTAAGAACTGCTTCAATGTGTCCTAGAGTTCTTGTTGGGTTTTCATTTTTATTTACTTTCCTGGATTTCTTTTTTTTTCTTTCGCTTTTTTTTGGCTTGTTTTCTTCTTTGATTGTTGAGTAATGAGTTATTTAGTCTCTGTGTGTTTGCATACTTACTAGAGGGGTTTCGGCTGTCAATTTTTAGTTTTATTGCATTGTGGTCAGTTTGGTCAGATAGGATTCAAGGAGTGATTTCAAATGTTTTGAATTTGTGAAGATTATTTTATGTCTCAAGAGTTGCCTACTTAAGAAAAGCTTCCATGTGCTGATGAAAAGAATATGTATTCTTACCTTCTTTAGTGGTTGGATAAAATATTCTGTAGATACCACTTATGTCCATTTGATATATGATGTCAGTTAATTCTGATGTTTCTGTTTTGTACAGATAATCTTTCTATTGGAGAAAATGTGGTATTGAAGTCACCTACGATTAATGGATTGGTGTTAATCTGTGTCTTTAATTCCAGTAATAGATTTTTATGATATTAAGTGTCCTTGAATTTGGTGCATACATGTGTAGGCTGGCAATATCTTTGTGGTTGCTTGTTCCCTCTGATTAGAATAAAGTATTACCCTTTATCACTTCTGATTAATTTTCAAGTCCATTTTGTCAGATATTAGGATATTGATGTCTCATTGCTCCCTTGCTATATTTCATTGGAAGAAATTTGTCAGTGGTTTCTGTCTTTAAAACTAAGACATATTTCTGCTAGGGTGAAGATAGATTCACTTTGTTTCTTGATCATTCAGTTGGTCTGTGTCTATTCATTAGAGACTTGAAGCCAATAATATTTAAAATTATTGTCAAAAAGTACATGTTAGTTGTGGTCATTGTGTTGTTGATATTAGGATTTGTTTGCATTCTCAGTGGTATGTTATGTTTTAATCATTATAGCTTCATATTTCTATTTATAGTCTGCCTGCTATGCTCATTCTTTTCAACCCAAAATATACTTCTTGTACTTTCCCCAGTTTTGGCTTGTTTATATCATGGCTAGTTTTTCTTTCTCCTTCAATAATGGCAGATAGTTTTCCTGGATAGATTATTTTAGGTTGGCTGTCATAGTCTTTTAGGGCTTGAAATTAATTGCTCCAGGCTCTTTTTGCTTTCAAAGTTGTCACTAAGAAATCAGGTATTACTCTGATGGATTTTCCTTTCTATGTAACTTATATTATTTTTTTTCTCTTGCAGCTTTCAATGTGCTTTCTTTGTTTGTACACTTGGTGTTTTAATTATGGTTTGCTATGGGGAGTTTTTTTGTGATATTGTATATTTGGTATTCTGTATGTTCTCTATCTCTCTCTTTCTCTGTCCCCTCCATGTGTGTATGTGTGTGTGTGTGTGTGTGTGTGTGTTTCCTTAATTTGAGGAACTTTTGTTCTATGTTTTTGTTGAAGATCTTGTCTATGCCATTGAATTACTATTATTCTCCCTTATCTATGGCTACAATCTGAAAATTTGGGGTTTTCATGGTGTCCCACATTTCCTGTGTGTTCCTTGCCTATGTATTTTTATTTATTTATTTTTATTTTTTACATCTTCATGTTCCTTGTTTATTTTGTCTCTAAATCCTCTGTTTTATCTTTGAAAACTGATATTCTATCTTGTGCTTGATTCATTCTTAAAGTAGTGCTTTCTTTTGTATTTTCTAGTTGAGTTATCAGTTTCTTCAGTTCCATCTTCATTTCAACTTGAGGGCTTTTCAATGTTTCTATTTCATTACTAAATTATGTTTTGAAAGTTCTTGATTGTCCTTGTCATTTCCATCTCTTTTTTATGTTTTCTTGGTTATTAGCCAGACATTTATTTTGTTTAACACCTTTCTTCTTTCTCTCTTCTTCTTTTCATTGAGCTATTCTTTGAGTCTTCTTTAAACTCCTTCAGTTATTTATGATTGTTCTTTTAACTTCCGTGTCCTGGAGTTCATCTAGGTAATTCACACTGGTAAGCGTTTCCGCAGGATTGATAGATTTTACAAAGAAGATATACTGACTAGTTCTTTCATATTGTTGACACTCATGTGAGGAAATCTAGGTGTGTGTACTTCCCTTGTTTGTTCTGAGTTTGTGATGGATAAAACAGAAGAAGGGAGAAGAGAATGTGTGGGACTGGTTGTGTCTAGAGGTTGGAAATGGCTTGAGTGGATAAAGTCAAGTAGGTGGTGAGAGGGGATTGGACTGATTTTTGAAATGTGTTTTCAGCTCCAATCTGGAAGTGTGAAGGTAGGTAGGTCTGAGTGGAGAAGTTGGATATGACATGGGAGAAGCCTGTAATATGGCAGATAGGTAGAAATGATGCTGTCCTAAGCCGAGAACTACTAAACTGTAAAGTCAGGGTACACTGGTTGTAGAACCCATACTAAATCTGGTAGATTGTGGAAAAGACATGGATGAAAATGTCAGAGATATTTATAGGCTGGACCCTGATGCGGATATAGGAAGTCAGTATGGAGTGGGCTGTACAGATAAATAAGCTTCCATTGATAAAACTTCCCAAGCTTGTTAAGGTGCAATATCTTGAAGTGTTTCTAGCTTCAGTGTACCTTACTTTGTTGTTTGTGTACATCTCCAACATTTGCATCACTTGGTTGGTACTTTACTACACAATCAGATTTCTGAACTCCACTCCACAATTAAATTAAATCTCCTGGGATAGAGTTTGGTAATGATATTTTATTAGACTCTCAACAGAATGTGCAAACTATAAAATAATTTCTTGTCTAGCACCTTCATTTTACAGGGAAAACTAATGCTCAAATAGCTAAAATGACTTAGACACACAGGGAGAGCCCTTAGTGGATAGGTTATCTCACAAATTTCTGTTATTTAGTTGTTTACGTATTTGTTGGTTGTTTTGTCACTTTAATTTTTGAAGCATGCATTCTTATTTTGTTGATGAGCAACATTAGATTTTTTTTGGTATTTAGAAACAGGGTTTCTCTGTAGCTTTGGAGCCTGTCCTGGAACTAGCTTTTGTAGA
>LOEQ01003276.1:291790-302119 GCA_001685075.1 Bramus lutescens | reverse complement strand
ATTAAAGGCAGGTGCCATCACTGCCCAGCTGAACAATATTAGATTTTTATCACAACACAATGTATTTTGCTTATGAACAGTATTTCAAATGGCATAAGAAAAGTGCCTCCTTGATTAGCCTGATAAACTGATAGCATTTTAATTTCAATTATTTTTTATTAAAGGTTTGCTACTATTTGTGTTTGTGGATAAACTGTGGAAATTTGAAAGAAATGGTTGTAAGTACTTATTAAATTGAAAAAGTGAGTACAGACCTCAGTATTGCATTTCAGTGTGGAAAGATTCATCTCGTTATTGGCCCACAGCTGCTGTTAAATGGAATCTGAAGCAGCTTATTTTTTCTTATGATCATTTATGAGATGTACTAAATAATTTTGAGGATAGTGCAGGGAGAGCAAGATTCATAATAGTTTTTTTTGTTTAGTTTTCTTTCTTCCTCTGGACAAATTTTTGAATAAAGTTACATAAACTATTCAGAGTAGGCCTCAGACATGCTGAGGAGATTATCAGGAAGCTCTCTTGCAAGACCTGTGTTAACTTCAAGAATATTTCTGCCAGAAACTTTTGAAGGTAAAATAGAACTCCTAATTAACATTTAGAAGGGCAAGATAGATATCCATTTCAAATAAGCTGACCTGGATTTCAGTTCCAGAATCTCTTTTATTAGCAACTCATTGTAATTGCTAATAGGTACTGTGTGTACACACCCAAGGCAGAGGGGGACTTAAGCTCTCAGACTTACAAAGGTGAATTAACTTAAAATTAAACAAGACATTTTTTTGTGAAAATATATTTCATTTACTAAATATAGATGATCTATAAGCACCAATTATTCACAAATATTGAAAGTACTAATTACATTTTCTAACCATCTATATTACTCTAGTTATTTTAAGAGTAATCAGGTGAATTCATTTGCATGCAGAAAACTAGCAGCAAGAGTGTAGACTTTGGAGTTAAACACACCAATGCCACTCACGTGTCTATGGATTTCTTTATTTTTTCTTAAGCCTCTGTGAGTTTCTAGATTCTCTACCCCTGGGCTACCTATTTTGGGAAGATTGGATCATTATGCCAACCTGGTGAAGATTGGCTTGAGAAACATAGAAAACAGGTATTAAAAGTTTCATGCTCTAGATGGCATTTATAAACTAAACAGGGGTACATGGTCTCTTTCCTGTGTTTGTAGCTTGATCTATACAATAAGAAGTATTATCATCATTCTAGAAATAACCAACCCTCCCAAGAGAGATGAGCAGAGAAAAGAAACTGAACAAGCTTACTTCAGTTCTTTCTGTGCCTAGGACTTGGTAAATGACAACAGCTCAGAAGTCTTCACTGTCAGATCCAGTTATGGGTATCCAGCAAACCAAGATACTGAAGTCAGTATTAACTAACTATAATAATCTGGCATTTTCATAATCAGCTATCTTATACTTGTAGTTATACATACTTAGTTGAGAACACAAGATGGATTTAAAAATTAAGAATTTTCACACCTTAATTTCCAAAGCAGCAAAACATAAAAACAAGACACCATATATACATGCATTTTCTCTGAATCAAAATCACTGGTAAGAATTCTTTGTGAATGTAAAGTTGTCCTTAGAAGAACACTGACATCAAAATAAGCAAAAGCTACTTCACAGAATACCTCTGGCATAATATCAGTTATGAATTGAAATTCTCGAGGTGGGGGTGGGAGGAACCACATTTGTCTTAAAGAGTCTACAGTCTGACTGCTTAGAATGTCTGTGATTATGGGGAATTAGAATTTTGAAGCTCCATAGACAAATAATATTGACCCATCCTTAGCTCTCTTAATAACCATTCATTGCTCATCTCTGTATCTTAACTAACATCTTGATTTATAGGTAAAACTTTTTGGAATATACTAAGGGACTTCTTGTTTCCATCAAACTGAAAGCTAAGAATGTCATCAGATAGCATTTGAAACCTATAGCAGAGATTTTTCCCTTCTTTTCTGGTGTGGGACAAATGTCTATATTCTGTCAATTATATTTTAAATAAATGNGCCCAGCCACAGAAGAAGCAAGATGTGACTGCCTCATTGAAAAAGGTACTGAGCTATGTGGCTAACACAAATAAGAATAATGGGCTAATATAAGTTATAAGAGTTAATAAGAAGCCTGACCTAATGGGCCAATCCATTTATGACTAATGTAGACCTCGGTGTGATTTCTTTGGGACTTAACGATTGCAGGAACCGGGCAGGGCAGAGAATCAGACAACACTTTTCTGCAACCCACTATCCAGATGTTTGCACTAACATATTTGAAAGATGTCCCAGTTATGACTTCCTAATGTTCTACAGCAATAAAAACTTTGGGAAATTGTTACCATGTTAGAATATGGTGACCTGAATCTGTGTTTCTAAGCCATGGTACTCATATTTGGCATAAGAATAAAATATTACTCCCTTTAAGGTAAAAGCTACGTGATTTGCATTGACAGTGTTTTACTCTCAATTTCTTATTTAGTCAAAGAAAATAGTTTTGTTTAATTTTTGAAATTGTATTATTTCAACATTTATCCCTTCCCCACCCCCATCTAAATGCTCCCTTATACCCCTCTACATGCTTTTCCAGATTCATGACATCTTTTTAAATCAATTTTTATTACATGTATACATGTATTTGTATGTATACATATACATATATATGAATTCAGACACCACACACACACACACACACACACACGCATTCCTAAATATAACCTGTTGAGTCTATACAGTGTTACTTGTATATATGTTTTCAGAGCTGACAATTTAGTCCTAGAAAACCAATAGGTATGTTTTCCCCTGAGGACAGCCACCTCTCCTGATCCCAGCTTTACTAAGTTGCCTGTAGTTCTTTGTGCAGAGTTGAGACCTCATGGGCTTTTTTCACATATAGTTTGGCAGGCTCTTTATTAACATTTTCATTCCAACACATTGCTTCCTAAAGTAGACTGTCACTCACAAACTTGTATTACCTTACATAAGCATCACTATGAAACTGTTTCTTGCCAATCAATGTGGAATTGTTATTTGGGACCTCTGGACAATATCCTTAAAAAAGGAAATAAGAATGCTTTTACTCTTCTGGATCTGGTTCCTCAAGTGTCTTGAACCATAAAGGCTAAAACTACCCCCAAGGGAAGGAGAGACATATTTCTGGAAGGTACTTGTATTTATATACACTGTGTGGAGCTAATATATCAACTTTTATTTTTCTACTTGTGTGTATGTGTGTGTGCTTGTGTGTGTGTGTGTGTGTGTGTGTGTCCTGTTGCTTAGGCAAGCTTGTGTGTATGTGTGTGGATACCATAGGTAAAACCTTAGGTTTAATTCCAAGACCTATTCAAACCTTGATTTTCAAAACGGGGTTTCTCATTGGCCTGGAGCTCAAAGATTTAACAAAAGTAACAAAAGTAACTGGCCACGATCCACCAGGGATATATAAAAGGATCTACTATATTTCTGCCTCCCCAGTACCAGGATTACAAGATGACATCACTATATCAGGCTTTTGTATTCAGGTGCTAGAGGATCTAAACCAGCTCTTCATGTTTATAAAAGCAAGTAACTTAACAGACTGAGCTAGCATCCTTGTAGCACAAATTAATAACCCAGAGACAGATATTGGGGTTCAAAAATAGAGTAGAAAAAAGCCACATAAAGATGGAAAATACACAGAGAATCTGGCTACTGTGTGTTATTGTGTTGTCTTTGAATTGTTTGACTGTTGAGGAAGGAGCAACAGCTGCTAAAAGACATTTTATCATAAATGCTGCTGGATTAACCCAACCTATATATTTTGAAAATGCTTTGACTTCAAAATTTTAGTCTAAAGATATGCTACTTTGGAGAAGAGGTTTTGTTTCCACAGGAAATGATAGGCTGTGGATCATTCTGAGTTAAGGAAAATCAGGTTTGATCAAGGAAGACCCCCTAAAATCATCTCCAATAGGACTGGATGGCACAGATGATCCAACGTTTCAGAGAATCACTGTTGTAGTTTCCTCTTAGTTCTACATCCAGAACAGCTTCAAAAATGCTGGCCGAGACAGCCTCATAGAATACTCCAGTCAGGAACTGGCCATAATTCAAAATTTTCTTTGGGTGCCCCTAAGATTATCAGTGCCACCAATCAGCAGGAAGTAGCCTAGAAAACTATGCCCACATATGAATTATGATTTTGGATGTTTGTCTTTGTCTAGTTTATTGGTTGCAAGTTGTTATGCATAATGGAAAAAACTAAACAAAGTAGATTAGATTTAAAGTTCTTGTTTTGAAAAGAAAAAAGGGGAAATTCCATGGGATAATGTTCTTGTACACTGTAAAAATTTGTCACTCATATTGGTTTAATAAAATGCTGTTTGGTCAGGAGCCAGGCACGAAGTATAAGTGGGGCAAGCAGACTAAGAATTCTGGGAAGATGAAGGCAGAGACACAGTCAGCAATCAGACACAGAGGAAGCAAGTTGAAAATGGCTCACTGAGAAAAGGTACCAAGCCAAGTAACTAAACAGAGACAAGAATTATTTGTTAATTTAAGTTGTAAGAGCTAGTAAATAATAAATCTGAGGTAATAGGCCAAACAGTTTATAATTAATATAAGCCCTTTTGTATTTCTTTGGGACTGAACATTTGCAGGACCAGGTGGGACAGAAACTTCTATCTACACATTGTAGCCTGGTATTGCCACATTTTTGTTTGTTTGCCTAACTTGAGAGTTAAAGAAATTATTCAGGGGACTAACCCAAACAGATTTATTTACCTAAGCAATACTATCTTAAGAATCTTGCTGACTGTGTGTAAATATCTATATAATATGATCCAGGAGTCATTTAGTAGCATATAAACTTTAACAACTAATTCTCAGGACCTATTTTTCTTTTCTTTTCTAAACACAAGGGGATAAGCTTAAGACTATGGATAGTCTTTGCTAAACAATTCTGTGATGATATCTACATTCAATCACTTTGAATTGTTGCACTAGCATTAGAAAGAAATTAAGCCTATCTTTGCAGTTTGACAGAAACTCATTAATTAGATTCTTCTTTTTATAAAAATCACTTGAATGCAGATAGCCTGAATTTTATCTTTGCATTACTTAAAAGAAAATCCCAGGGTAATTATTGGTTTACTTCAGAAACCAGCTGCTTTCTAATTGAAAGTTGGCAGCTCCTATTTGTACAGAAACGGTTAAATGTACTAATTTTAAATTGCTTTTAAAAATCCTCTTACTAAATAGTTTGGCAAGAACTTATTAATGGTACTCGTACTGTAGTGAGGTAGTTCAAAACAGAACAGCAAAATTTCTGATTCTTTAATAATTGACTGCAGAGATAAAACTGTTTTTCAAAAAAATGCAGAAAATTTGCTTTCTGGAATAGAAGAATAAAACCAGAACTGTGCCTTGTGGGGGAAGATAGTCCTTCTCTTTGTTCTGAAAGGGATTACTTGTGAGCCTATTGACATGCAGAAGTATGTTAAGTACTTTTTATTTGCCTTCCACTGTTGGAAGTAATGTGAGTGTAAATAATTCGGAGTGGGATGCTAATTTATTCTAATAATGTAGCCCTTTACTTTGGATGAGAGAAGAGGGAGAGAAGATGTAAGTAAGTATCAGTGTATATTTAAAGATTTTTCATTATTTTTGACCTGTCTTTAGCCAGATCTTTAAGAGCCTTAAAATCAGAGAAAGAAATGAAGGGAGATGAAATTCCAACAACCAGCTTGAAGTGTGTACTCTGTTTGAGGGACAATGATGTCTGATAAAAATTAAGCTAAAATTTACTTTGATGATATGCAACATTTTTTTAAATTTTTCAAGATTCCCCAACACATATGTTTCACCAAAACTTAATTTCAGATTTGTGTTAGCATTGCCATGATGAGTGGAGGAAGAAAATCCAGATGGAGGTTTCATTTATATTTTGCTTGACAAGTGATCTTCCTATGTATTGTAGTCTTATTTAGAACTTGCAATCCTCCTGCCTCAGCATTCAGAGTGCTGGCATTACAGGCATGTTCTACAAAGGTTCTGCTCCAGAAAGGATTTGGAAGCTTAAATGGCTTAATGATAACCAGATAGAGCAGTCAGTTGTGATTCCAAACAAACTAGGAATAAATGTGAGGTCAAATGTCTCAAGGAAGAAGCAGGCCTGAGGGACTTATACTCCCAGTAATCATTTGAAAAATGCAAGAATTCTAAATATTGGTTTGGTTATATTTTATTTGGATATTTAAGAAAGGTAATTTGCAGAAGCATAGAAAGCTTAGCCCACAAGCTTTCTTCAGTGTCTTATCTCTATGCAAGACAGATACATGATCCTCTTTATTTTCCATAGTACACCTGCTAAGCAGCAATACTTTCATTACTAGATTTGGGAAGTACTTAGAAGTGTTAATTGGATGTTTTTCTTATTCTTTGTTCTTGTTCTAAATGTCTATTTCTTTAACTTTAGCAAATCAGTTTCCTAGTGGGCTCCTTTGTACTTAATAGGAATGAGCAACATTTTGGTAGTCAGATTATGATACAACTTGCAGCAATTACTGGCCAATTGAATTCATTTTAGGAAGCAAATGGGGATATTTATGCAATTGTGGGATATTTGAAAAATAATTATGCTTAAAATACATACAAGAGAAACTTTACAGCTTGCAATTAAGCTAAATTTATATATTTATTCATTTCACAGTTGTATTTCAGGTTTTTCAATCATAATAGCATAGCAATGAGAATATTAATTTTAATTTTCTAGTGTTAAATGACTATCAGACTCTAGTATTTACTAATGAGCTTCATAATTCAAATTTTATTGCCATGTTCCAGAATGAGTACAATGCTTATTTGCTGCTAATAGAGTATACTTTGTATGGACTTACTAATGAAAAAGTGTGGCCAAATGAAAGACTAGATTAGAAATAAATAATACAGTAAAAGAATCTTTATGATGAGGAATATTCCAGTTGCAGAGTCTGCTGTTTTTCTTGTTTATTTTTAAATGATTTATCACTGCCCCCACCACCAACACAGAGGGTTTAACACTTTATTCTCCTTTTTCTTCTTTAACTGACTAGGTAGTTAAAGACTATTTTCAGAAATGCACTCAACTGTAAGTGGAAATGCCTGGCAGTAAAGTCTATTTGCTGTTCCTAAAATTAGGAGAAGTATTTATAGTCATTCAAAAACCAGAGTTGGTTGATTGCAAAAGACAGTAGAGTGTGAGCTTATGCAAGCATCTATAGAAAACTTTTTTGTCACTGTATTACAGGCACAGGGACACAAGAAGTTGAATTAAAAAACTGGTATTCTGAATTATTTGAGAAAGGAAGAAATATAGAGATTTGTCATTCCTTGGTCCCTAGCTTCTGATAACTCACTGTTAAATAATTTCTTAGAAAGCTTTTAGAATTTTATGCCTGGTATCAAAAAACCTATAAATTGCCAAGTGATGTGTAGTCATGTAAGGGAGAAGTTTTTCATGGTGCCTATAGACAATACCAGTCATAATCTAGGTAGGTTTATGCCTGAGGTATCATCAGATATAGAGTTGGTGGCAGAGGCTAAGGCTCAACGGTGGGTCTCCTGACTGGCATTAAGGAGATCCTGGGTCCAATACACAGTATCACAAAGATCAGTGGAATAATTAGAATTTTATATTCAAATATAGAGTTGGCGGCACAAATCTTGACAGAAATAAAAGTAATGCTTTTGGTTTTAGAGGCAAACTGATTTTTATATGACTTGACATATTAAGACTAGAACCCAATGAAATGCAGGAATGATTATCCCATTGAGCATAAAACAGTAGCAGAAGGCACTAGCAGTGTTTGGGATTGTGGTCTGGGTCCAAAAAGCTTATTTCCTATAAATCTTACAAGGTACTTACCAGTTTTTCTCCCTAAGATGCTGTTTGCCTCTTTGTATGAACTGTCTTTAGTCTTTCTGGAGGAAAACTGGTGTCCTCCTTTTAAGGAACCTCTGGTCTCTGTTGTATAATATTAGATCATATTCTCTGTTGACCGAGTTTTCTGTCCTACCCTGTCCCACAGTCATTCAGTCCCAAAGAAACACACAGAGGTATACATTAATTATAAACTGATTGGGCTATTAGCTCAGGCTTTTTATTAACTCTTATAACTTATATTAGCCCATAATTCTTGTCTGTCTTAGCCATGTGGCTTGGTACCTTTTTGGGCAAGGCAGTCAAATCTTGCTTCCTCTGTGTCTGAATGATGACTACAGACTGAAATTTCCTCTTCCCAGAATTCTCCTGTTCTCATTGCCCTGCCTCTACTTCCTACCTGGTCGCCCCTCCTTCCTTCCTGCATGCTACTGGCCAATCAGTATTTTATTAAACAAGAAAAGGAAACAAATGTTTACAGGGTAAAACCATTGTCCTACAACAATTCTCTGTGCATATAATGAGATGATAATTGTTGGCATATTAAATCATTAAGAGTCATCACCAGTCCAAATAGGAAAAGCTTGCATCTCTGTCAGATTTTGAAAAATAGAACTAGATGTTTATTATTATTTATTTAATATTGAATGCTGATCTAAAGAAGCTGCTCAGTGATTGAACTTGTACTTAATAATTCATGAGGTATGTCCTGGTTTCTATTTCCAGAACCTCAAAAAACAAAGTATAAAGTTAGGTACATTTTAAAAAGTGATAATATAATTTAATTGTCATCTGAACTATTTAAGGAATATATTAGAAATGGCCTTGGGTGTGTTTATTGTCTTCTCCATCCTGAATTTAATGTCTTCTATAGAATTCAACAAATATTTCATGTGTATCTGAGTAAAGTGATGAGTTGAATATTATGACAAATACAAAAATATCCTGAATATGATATACTAATTTTAATTAGGGGCTATTTAGTCTTGGAGAGAGGCAAAAATTATACCTACACATATTTAAGTAACATTTCAAGGTGTTTTGTAAATAGGTACCTAAATAATATAAGAGCCACTTTGAATATGTAAGTCCTTTTTCTTAAAAAATTACATGGACTAGAGTAAAGAACAGAAGACCCCGTGTGAGTGAATGCACATGTTTACCTATGCTTGAGCATACATATAACTATGTGCATGTGAATAAAGGTCAAAGATCAAATGGGAGGGATATTCTTTAATCTTTTCAAATGCTCTCTACAGTACTTTTTGAAAAGGCTTCTCAATGCAAAGCTAGATTTGTCTCTACCCACTCTAGTGCTGTATTTACAAGCATGCATCATCATGCTTTCTTTTTCTTTTGTTATTGTTATTCTTTTTTGATGTGGGTTCTGAGATTCATACACAGTTCTTCTTACTTTTATGGCAAGTACTTTACAACTAAACCACCTCTCTACCATAGAATATAGTTTTGAAAAAAAGCAAAATGGGAAAACAGCAGCAACAATATCACAAATCAAAATCTGAAGATGGATTTTGAATGATAGGAAGGAAAATGAATTTAATATCTGTATTAGTTTTCTGTTGCTGTGTGTATTAGCACAGACTGCAATAACATGCTTTTATAATCCCCTAGTTTACCCAGAGTAGGACTTATAGGCATGAATAATTAGGTTTTCTACGCTTGAGATCACCAGGCTACAGCCAAGTACAGAACATTCCCATCATAGACATTTCTCATAGAAAGCACTAGTCTACGATAAACACATTTAACTGTTCCTCTCTGCCACCTCTTTCTGTGGTAATAACAGTTAGGGCTGAGGGCTCATCTTATGTTAATGACTTTCTTCTGTACTTAAGGGTTATTATGTAAAAATTAATCATGTAACTTTAAAACGCAGGCCCTCAGCCTTTTCTTTTTCTGTCATACATTTGACATTGCGCCTTTCACAGCATGACATTTCACTCTTTGAAGGTCAGTAGACGGATATCTGTCGCTGCTCCTCTTTTCAAAATATAATCTCAAGTTTAAAGAAATTGCCTTGGTGTGGGAGGTCCTTTTGTCTATGTGTTGCTTTTATTGGTTAATGAATAAAGAAACTGTCTTGACCTGTTGACAGGCCCTGTTGATAGAACTTAGGTAGGCAGGGAAGATGGAACTGAATGCTGGGAGAAAGAAGGGCAGAGTTAGAGAGACACCATAGAGCTGCCACCAGAGATAGACGTGCTGAAACTTTCCTGGTAAGCCACGACCTTGTTGTACACAGATCTATAGAAATAGGTTAAATTACTATATAAGAGTTAGCCAATAAGAAACTAGAGCTAATCGCTCAAGCAGTTTCTCTGAATTCCCACTCTGCTTTTCTATCCTTTGTGTATAGGAGGGCTACTGATTTTTTTTTGAGTTGATCTTGTAA
>LOEQ01003276.1:254294-267821 GCA_001685075.1 Bramus lutescens | reverse complement strand
TTAATATAAGTGATAAGGGCTAATAAGAAGCCTGAGCTAATGGGCCAATCAGTTAATAATCTTATGGAGATCTCTGTGTGATTTTCTTTGGGGCTTGCCGCCCGTGGGGGACTGGGCAGGGCAGAAACTCCAACAAGCCCTTCATGTTACACTAAATGCTGGTATTCATGGCTACTATTCATAAAATATCACCTATATATCAATCACTGAATGAGATTGTGAATAACAACTTTACATTGTATTTGATATTATTTTGCAGATTGTGAAATTGAAGCTCAGAAGAGTAAATCATCCTTCTACAATATCAGATAGAGGTAAGTACTGGAAACTGAATTAAAATACATTTTTGTGTAGATTTAACCTCTTGTCTGTGAAATTATACATGCATCATCTCAGTGTCTCCTTGAGCCATTCTATCATATAGATACTATTATTAATTGGACAGTTAGAAAAACTAAAACTCAAAGAATTTAAATGAATTACCTGCAACCATATATTTATTGATTAATAGAGCTTGATTTAATTTGTCTTTTGGTTTTAAACTTCATATTTTCCCACTATGCTGCACTGCTTTAAAATGTTCCAGTGAGAAATGTGAGCAAGATAATAGAATATTGTTCTCTTGGTATTAGGGCATATCAGTTCCATGGGAAAGGTCACAAAGCTGGGAGAGCTTGGAAGTCTAATCTGGGACTTATGCCAAGCTCTAAGACTTGTCTTATTGGCACATACTTAGATTTGCCATATATCAGTGGGTCACCAGTGTGGGCTCTAGATCATTTTGTCTATTTAACTGCCTTTCTGTAGGCAAGTTTCAATGGGATTCCTGAAGCATGTTTTGCACCCTCTCATTCTATGCAGATGCCAATGACCTTTCCTTTTCTTTGAGTTACTTTTTTCCCTAATTCAACTGATACAATATTTATTCATAATTCAAATTATAGTTTAAGTTTTAAGTCTTTATGTGATAAACTCTAGGCAATTCTAAGGAAGTCAGCTCTCATCATTATGCAACTTCACAAGACACTAAAATTCTCCATAGCATTCCATATAATTGTAAAGAATTGATTGTATAATTCCTCATTTCACTTTCTCTTAGGAAGTAAGCTTTGGGAAAGCAGAACCTTTGTCCTGCTTTGCTCATGCATTTCCTGTTCCTAACCCAAAGCTAGGCATATAAGACATTCCATCCATACTTTTATTTTTAATAAAATACATTCATAGATGCAAAATTATGTATTCTTATCCAACCAGTCCTGTACTCTGTTAGACCAATGTTTCCTAATCTTTCCTGCTGGATAGAGTGCTTTAAACATAGGTTATCATGTTGGCCTAGTATAGGCAAAAACTGTTTGCTTCTTCCCAGCTACCCAACCTGAAATAATCACACAGAATCTATATTAATCCTAACACTGCTTGGCCAATAGTTTAGGATCCTTATGAACTAACTCTTGCATCTTAAACGAACCCATTCCTATTATTTTCCATTTTACCACGTAGCTCGTGACTTACCGCTAAGGTTCTGTCACACAGGCACCTTTTTCCTTTGGCGGCTACATGTCACATGGCAGCTCCCTGACTCTGCCTTCTTTCTTCCTCTATCTCTGCTTGGAATTTCCATTTTGTTCTATTCTGTGATATCATAGGCCAAAAGCAGATTATTTATTAATTTATGGTGATAAAGCATATTCACAGTATACAGAGGGAATTCCATATCAGCCTAGGTCTGTCCAGAAATTTCTGTTTTTTAAACTGGCACGTTAAGTAATTCTTTGGCTAGGAAACTTTGGGAAATGCTCATTTTAATCAGTTGTATCTTCTAGAGGTATAGTATTTGAAAATGAGTTCTGTAATCATAATCTAGATAATCCTGGTCTTAAACCTAGTATTGTATTATTAACTATTGAAATATTTTATATTGGAAAAAATGCTATAAGCAATTCTGAACCCACATTTCTGATCAAAGTCCCCTGCTCAGTTGTTTGTTATAGATTAGTACTGATGAAAGAATGAATGTTTACCTATACATTGGCATAATAGATTTTCATTATCTGACCCAAATCAAACTTTTCTACTCTTATTTTTTTTCACGTCTACCGCTTCATGTTCACTTAACCATTTCCAATTCCTATGCACTTCAAATATGCGATTTTAGTTTTGATATCTTTGTGTACAAAGCATCATTCTCTGTTTCTTCAGATAATGCTTTATAGACATAGTTCAATGTCATATGTAGCATTCTGAACTCTTTTTCTCATGATTTATCTTCATGTTACAAAAGTAACTTTTGACTCTTATATTTGCTTTTTATTGTCACAGGTTTTTAGGATATAATCTTGAAGGTTAGAGCTATACCCACTTTCATACCCAATTAGATTTTTACTCCCTGTAAACACATTCAGAATCATGCACACACTTGCACACATTTTGCGATCAGAAAAAAAAAACCAGATATTAGTTTAGGGCTTATCTCCACTGGATATGAAATACCGTTAAGAAAATAGAGACAACCAGATAAATATTTTCTCAACTATTATTCTCTTTCTACTTTCAAACCCATCCAGATCCTCATCTCCTCTATCTCCTATTTTTTTCTAGAATAAACATGTACACAATTCTTAATTCCCAAAGGATCTTCCCCACAACATTTTTTGATATCTTAGTAAATCAAGATAATCAAAGTTATTCTGTGATAAAAGAAAAGAAAGCAAACCTACAAACAAAAAACCCAGTGCCCTAGCACATTTAAGCTTTCTTTGTAAAGATTCATTTTATTTATGTCCAACATATATTTAGCAGGGGCTTCGGCTATTTTGAATCATTCCTGGTCCCAGGGTAATTTAGATTTTTATGTTAACATGTGCTTCCAAGTTCACTAGGGCAAAAGAGGGAAAGAACAATTACACATTGATTTTTCAGAGCTCCCGCTTGGAATTGACATGTATGCACATTGTTTGTGAAAATGATTTATGGTTTAAAAAATAATTAATTTCTTTGTTCAAAGCAAATCACATGGTAATTCTTACTTTAAGAACAGGCAAGGAAGTATATTATACTTAAACATAGAGCCAGAATACTTGAAACCATCCCTAATGATTTACAAGTACATGGAGATAACATATTTCAGTGACACTAAGTAGCTTGACTTTTATTAGCATCCTGTACTGGTTGAAAGTTATAATAGTCTTTAATTTCTTTGGCTGACAGAGAGAATAAATGCATCACAGAAAAAAATGTAGTTATCAAAGCTCTGTGTGATTTTTTCTTCAGTAGAAAGTACTGGCAGTTCCAAAGAACAAGGAAACCAAGAGAGTCAGGGAAAGATAAGTTTGGGAAATGTCAGTCTCTGCTACTTTAGAGGACACTTAATTACACTTAATAATTTGCAATTTAATGCTTGATGATCCATGAAGATAGCATCTGCTACCTTATAAAGGACATATAGGAAACAAAAGATCCAAAGACATTTTTGAAAGGTGATTTTAATGATCATGAAACTGTGCTGATAAATTATCTTTTTGATATAGCATGCATTTAGGATAAGTTTACCCAGATAAAACAATGTCACTGAGCCTTTTCCACATATTTGTTTCCCATGAAAGGATGATAATACTTGTATTTGAAGCCTTTTTGAGATTTGAAAGGCCATGAAGTAAACAGAACATTGGGAAAGAGAAATTAAATGGATGAATATTAGTGTAATTGAAAAAAGGTGTGCCATTGGCAAGAATGCTTTATTGTTTCCTTTTTTATTGCTGTAATAGAATACCATGCCAAAAAACAACCTTAAAAAGAGTTCATTTTGGCTTATATTTTAAAAGGCATAGAGTCCTCATAACAGAGAATGTCTAACATGGCAGCAGGAGCAGGAACTGGACAGATTATATTATATTCATATGTTTGAAAGAAAAAAATGAAACTTTAGGAAGGGAAGTACTGTTATAAACTCTCAAAGCCCACCCTAAGTTTTAAACTGCCTATAGTAAGTGTCCACCTCCTAACAATAACCCAATAATTCTACTAACTGTGGAATACATGAACTTATACATGAACTTATGAAGGACCTTTTTCATTAAGGTCATCACATTCAGTCCCATTGTTCCCATATGATCACTATTACCTCATGACATAGAATATACTTTGTCCAACTTCAAACACTCAACAGTATTCAAAGTCTTCTCCAACACTCACTTAAATTATGACTTCCAGTGAAAACATACTTTCAACAAAGGATGGCACAGAATAATGTACATTATCAGTCAAAAAGGAAAGAATAAGGTCACAGTAAGGAAATACTGGAGCAAATTAGGAGTGAAACCTAGAATGATGAACACTAAATGTTATAGTTCCAAGTCAGGTATCACAGGGCTTAGATCACTATTTTTCTGCCTGAAACATACATCTTTCTTTGTGCTAGTTCAGCTGCCTGTATATAGCTCTCCTTGGCAAATATCTCATGGCTCTGGTATCTGCAACATGTTGGGGTCTCTATCACAACCCAGACTTCACTGTCACAGCTTTGTACAATGTCCTTTGAAATCCTCCTGCCTAGGATTCTGATCCAACCATGCCTTATCTGGCCTTAGAATTTTTCCTAAACCACAGCAGAAGAATCTAAAACTACCCCAGTCTTGCATCTGTCATACTTTTAAGAGAAATACCATGTAGATGACATTGTAAAGTTTAACCCTCAGACTGGGATGGACCCTTTCCCCCTTAGACCACATTAGCATCAGCTTTTATATGCAGCTGCTCTTTAGGGACAGGAAACTCCTTAATCTATTGGGTTTTTTTTAAATGCACCTTTAACTGAATGGGGTTGGCCCTGAAGGTGCATTTTTATCTTTCTATTACAGAGCCAAAGGTTTTTCTTAATGACATTCATCTCCTTAACAACTGTAGCCTCCTTTTTAGTATATAACTTTATTTCAGGAGCTCCTTCCACTCCTTCAGCCAATAGATGCTGAGATACCTTCCCATTGGAGCGTGGTCTCTCTCTCTTTAAAAAAGCAGCAACTGCCCTCTGCTCGCTCTCTTGCTTGCGGCTCCACTCCCTGTGACTAGGCTCCTTTTCTGATTGCACAGAAGGCTGTTATCTGGGACGGTGATCTGTAAGTTTTCCTCTTTAAATAAATAACTATTCTATTAATGATAATTCCGAACCACTGTGGGATTGTTTATGACTTACACCTTCATAACTTGGCTTGAACATTAAGCTTCCTACTGCTTTTTTCATCTCCAGACAGTACACTTAAATTTTTCCCATTTTTTAAAAAAATTAGACCTCTATTATATATATATATATTCAGAAATAATCATATCTCTGATTTTATTTTATTCTTTCTTGAAATTTCCTCCACCAAAGAAATGCACCATTAGTTTTTTTGATTCAGCCTCAGGCAAGTTATCAGTACATGGGCATAATTCAACTAAATTATTTGCCCAAATATCACAGATTTGGCCTCTAGTCCAGTTGTTAAAATCATTGTTCCCTTTGGAAAGTTTTGTTTTCTGTTTCACTTTAAGTATTACTGTCATCTAGAACCACATTAATACATGTTTATTATTCAATGATTTTGGAACAAAGACTAATATTCTAACAAAAAATAAACAAGCAGACAAACAAACAAACAAAGCCCCCGAAAAATAACATGGTCAGTCACATTCATCATTGCAACAATCCCACTTTCAATACCAGTTATTTTTTATTGCTGTGATAAACTATCATGACCTAAAGCAACTTTAAAAGTGTTTAATTTTGTTTACCATTCTAGGAAGGTAGAGTCTCCTGGTGGGAAAGAAAACATAACATGGTGGCTCCAGCAGGAACTGCCCAAGCATATGTTCTCCACACACAGGAATTGGGGAAGGGATGCATAGGAAGCAGGGTGAGGCTCTAGATCATCTACCCCCACTGTCTTCTCTTAGTTAAAAACATCATTATCTCCCATTGAGTGTTAAAAGATACCAATTTTTGATATTTGTGTATATTTTTACCTAAAAAAGCCAAACAATTACCATTGAAAACTGATATGGTTATCTTCTAATCATATTTTAAGATTTTAAAATCAAATCTAAGAAAAAAACACAAAAATATAATGGTATGACTTTACTGTGACAATAAACAGTAAAATACAGTTATTTCCTAATAATGAAGAAGATTTTAAGAGTAAAGGAAGAAGACCAACACAAATTTTTATTAGTCAGGAATTAGAGAAAAAGAATGGTAGATGGTATATGTACAAAATTAATGTGCAATGTGTGCATGCAAAGAAATAGTTATTCCTATTAACTTGTGCATTTATTATGTGTTAATAATAATGAGTCACTGTCTTATTTCCCTTTCTAGTTCAATGACAAAGCACCATAAACAAGACAATTTATAAAAGAAATCATTTAATTTTGGTGCTGATGGTTCTAGAGAAAGATTACTGAGAGTGGCATGGAGTTTTTAAGCCTCAGAGCCCATTCCTAGTGACATACCTCCAGGGTCACTATTTCCTAATACATGGCAACAGGTAAGCAGAGTAAAGCTGGAGTAGTTCCTGAGAACTTACACATGATTCACAAGCACAAGACAGAGAGGCATAAGGAAAAGAGAACTAACTGGAGGTGGTATGGATTTTTTAAGCCTTAAATCCCATATCCCTAGTGACACACTTTCTCAACAAAGCCATATCCCCCAAAACAAATTCACACATCCAATTCTTTCTCAAATAGTTGCATCAACAGAGGATTTAGAATTCAGCTATATGAACCTTGAAGGTTAGTCTCTATCCACGTTAGTATCTCCATTGGTATTTTCCCTACACACACAAAAAAAAACTATAGGGAAATTGAGAAAATATGTGAGTGGGTGTCCTTCCCCAGGGAAGAATCCACCAATCTGTTATCCATAGCCAAAAGGTCAGCNGTGTGTGTGTGTGTAAATACATATGGATATTTACATGCAGTAACAATTAGGAAGAAAGGGGGCCATGAATTTGAAGGAGAGTGAAGTGGAGTATATGGGAGATTTTGGAGGGAGGAAATGGAAGAGAGCAATGCTTAAATTATAGATTCTGAAATAAAATAAAACAAAATAAAATATGAGCCTATGTGATATGGGATTCCCCTCTGTATTCTGTAAATACCATTGGTTAATAAAGAAGTGCTTTGGGCCTATTGCAAAGTTGAATAAGGCAAGAATTTCAAGCAGACAGAGGAGGAGAGAGTAGGCGGAGTCAGAGAGAAACCATGTAGCAGCCATACAAGATAGACACTGGACATGGCAGGGAACCTTACCAGTAGGCCACAACTATGTGGCAATATAGAGATTAACAGAAATGGATTAAGATTTAAGAGCTAGCTAGAAATGTGCTTAAGCAATTTATCAAACAGTATTGCAAACAATATAGCTTCTGTGTGATTATTTCAGGTCTGGGCAGCCAGGAATAAACAAACAACATCTGCCAACACCTATGGAAGCTAGTCTAATTCATACCACCATGGTAGTTCAATGTTTACTTATTTTTTCTTAAAATCAAATATCAGACAGTTCTATTGATCAAAGATTGTAACTTTGTCAGATACAGTAAATAATAAGGGTACTATTGCTTATTTCTAATGAATTGATATGCAGTCACATATGTACTAAAGTGAAGATGAGTTAAAATGGGTTGGATAAATAATGAAGGAAAATTACTATATCTACAATTCACATCGTTTTTTAGACTTTAAAGTAATATTTAATTTTCCTAAGATTTTCTTTTTCTTGTTTTTATGACATCAATCAATCTTAAGTCTGATATAGCAGTATAGAAAATTGAGAACCCATTAGTAATTATATGCTTGATTTACTATCCAGAAGTAAGATAATTAAAGGAGGTTAACAATAGTTTCCTGACTCAAAAAAAAAATGAAAAACTAAAATCACATCAAATTGTAATGGTGATAATTGCTATGTGTAAGCTGCTCCAGACCTTCTGCATATGTCCTGTGATTATACCTTCATTTTATCCCACTGATGATATGGCTCTCTAGGGCACCATGATTCACAGGATAAAGCTCAATGTAGCAACAATACTGCATAAAGAGGGTGAATATGAGAGGTAAAATTAGGTCAATTAGGCATATGCAATTTTTAAACAAGTTAAATTTATTCATAATGGAATTATTGGTTAGTATAAACCATATTACCTAATTCATGGAACAAAGATTTTTGTGTGTGTGTTGAATCCTATTCAAACCAGTAGAAGTTAAGCTATAGGCAAAAAAGGATAATACCCTTAATATAAATAATAATATCCTTATTATTTTTGATTATAAAGGACTGTATGTTAAGAAAGCTAGTAGCCTTACCCCTATACCTCAATAATAAAATGAATAGATTTATGGTAACAGTACATAAAATGTTCTTTGAATGAGCCATATTTCTGGCTAGTTTTCATCAGTTCCCTACACTGTACTCAACACTGTGAGATAATTTCCTGTTCTGTTCTTTCTTGCTGCATAGCACAAAGCCAAGGTTAGGTGACTCTCTTGGGTGTTCCTCATTCACAATCTAAAAGAGACAGATTCTCAGCATCTCAATGTCCAAATTACCTGATATCTAAATATGTCTTTTCATGTTACAAGATGCTGGCATGGTACACTTATTATCTCTCAGTTCCACAGTGCTTAATTAGTGTTTAACTTAGCTTAATTATGGATGTTAATAAAACATGCCAAAATTAAAGCCAACTTTATTTATTTTTCCTTTTTGTCTGATAAATAAACAACATTATTTATATTAACAGTCAATATTGTACTGACTCTCCTTTTGTGTACAATATGTGACTAACTTATTTAAACCCTTGGGTGACTACACACCTGATGATATAATTCAGTTTTATATTCCACATGAATTTCCCTTTATTGTTTTTCATGTATTCATAAATTACTATGTTTTCTTGTTTACCGTACATACCTGGTTATAAACTTTTTGAGGGCAGTGCAAGTGTCTGAATCATAATTTAATCACTAAATACTTAAAGTAATGCCTGGTATAAAATAGGTATTCAATGTAATGAGCTACTTGAATCCACAGCATCTCCTATTTATTGAGTACATTTTCTATGTGGAGACATGATAGACACTGTGTTGTATAGTTAAAACTCAATTACTATAATTGTTCTCACTTTATCATTCAGGAAACAAGAGTAGAGTTAAAACACCTAAGATCGGAGAGCAAGTAGATAGCTTGAGTTATCGATATGATCTATGATATGACTCAAAGCCTTTACCCTTAAATGTTCTGCATAATACCTGTTCCACTTCAGTTTACAACCTAATGAAAATAGAAACCTAAGAACCAGTATAATAGAAATCTTGAATGAGCTATAATTTGCTTTCAGTTTGTCATCTGTGAATTCATAAGGGAGCTGTGAAACATTATATTATTGAAAAATTACAGAGATTGGCAGATAATATCTATTCTAATCAACCGAACAATTAAATTGAAGGGTCTAGATAGACAGACTTCAAGTGCAAGATCATGCCATGGGAACTGTCAAAAAACAACAAGATTCCAAGCAGAAGATTAAATTCAGAGTCTTGGGGGATTGTTGCATTAGAAATAGTAGCTATGACAAGGTGTTTATTCATACGGGTGTCAAATCTGCTCAGGATGTTGAGTATGTATTCATTCATTCTTACATTGATGTATCCATCATCCTTCAGACAATCTTCATTGCTTGGAAACTGTCTTGGAATGCTTTGTGTTTCTGGAAAAGAAAGCATTACCACAAGCAATTCAGGGAGTAAGTTAGTAGCCAAGGCAGGAGGGGGGCAGAAACCTGAAAGCAGGAGCTGAAGCAGAGGCCATGGTGGAGTGCTGCTTGCTGGCTTTCTCTTAATGGTTTGCTCACCTTGCTTTATTATATCTTTCAGGACCATCTGCCCATGGATGGCACCGGGCACAGTGAACCAGAACCTCCTGCATCAATCATTAATTAAGATAATATTCCACAGATGTGCCTACATGCCAGTTTTATGGAGATATTTTCTCAAGTAAGATTCTTACTTCTAAGAAATGTCTAGGTTTGTGTCAAGTTGACAAAACCCAACAAGCATAAGAACCTTCCTTTTGTTACAGAACATAAAAGATGAACATGCCAAAGCCCTGGAACTACAAAGGATATTATATAGACATGCATAAGTTGTGGTGCATAGTGAGTGTTTATTGTTTTAAAACTTTGGCAACATACCAGTCATTATTACTAATAGAAAGCTTTCTTATTGAGTATTTATTATGTGGCAGGCACTGCTATAGGTGTTTCTGTGCCATAAATCCAACCATCACAATAATTTTGTAATAAGATAGGTATGTTATGTATATTATTATATAATAGATGAGGAAATGATGTCACAGAAAAGCTAGAGAACTTACACAATCAGTCAAGGTAAGAGTTGGAAAGTAGATAGTACTAATAGAGTGTCTGAATTCTTCTACCTTCAACAAATTCCTAAGTTTTACATATTTTCTAGGTTCCCATTCATAATCTGTCATTTATTCATTCATCACACTTTTATTCGGAAGCCAGTACTTACCCAACTCCATTTAGCATGCTAGCTGGGTAATAGTTAAGAAGATAAACAAGGGCTATTAACTGTTTCACAGAATTAGAGAAAACCATGACACCTTATCTCTATCCAATAGAGCCACAACTACATCTTTCATCTATCTAAATTGCCCATGCTTTCCAGTTTAGAAATAAACATAACCTTTCTCAAGCAAACTGACAAGCATCAAGTTTACATATATTTAAGGCAATTCAACAATAGTCAAAAAAAGATTTGAAGATGTACTTTTAAAGTGAAATAGCATATCTGGTTTTGTTTACTATTTGTCACATTGTTGTGGTGAATAATCACTGTTATTGTATAGTTTTACTAGTTAAATTACAAGGAGAGTCAATTAAAAATGTAGTAAGGAACCTGCATGGGAATATACTAGGCCCTCTGAATGTGGGTGACGTTACATGGCTTGATTTAGCTGTATGGCCCCTGGCATTTGGACCACGACTTATCCTGGGTTCATAAACAGGCCTTTTGGAGCCCTATGGTGGATATCTTGCTCAGCTTTGATACAGGTGGGAGGAAAATGATCCTCCCTTAACTTTGTATGCCAGACTTTGTTGACTCCTCATAGGAGGCCTTACCTGCTCTGAGGAGTGGATAGGGGAATGTGAGAAGGGTGAAATGGTGTGGGACCATGGTCTGTATTCTGTCAATTATATTTTAAATAAATGCTGATTGACCAGTATCCAGGTAGGAAGTATAGGTGAGACAGCCAGACCGGAAGTAGAAGTGGGTCAAGGAGAACAAGAGAATTCTGGGAAGAGGATGCAGTCCTAGCCCAGAAGCAAGATGTGACTGCCTTGACAAAAAAGGTACTGAGCCATATGGTTAACATATACTAGAATAATGGGCTAATATAATTTATAAGAGTTAATAAGAAGCCTGAGCTAATGGGCCAATNACCATGGTCTGTATTCTGTCAATTATATTTTAAATAAATGCTGATTGACCAGTATCCAGGTAGGAAGTATAGGTGAGACAGCCAGACCGGAAGTAGAAGTGGGTCAAGGAGAACAAGAGAATTCTGGGAAGAGGATGCAGTCCTAGCCCAGAAGCAAGATGTGACTGCCTTGACAAAAAAGGTACTGAGCCATATGGTTAACATATACTAGAATAATGGGCTAATATAATTTATAAGAGTTAATAAGAAGCCTGAGCTAATGGGCCAATCAGTTTATAACTAATGTAGACTTATGTGTGATTTCTTTGGGATTTAACGATTACAGGAACTGGGCAGAACAGAAACCCCAACAATAGGGAAAGTGGGGGAGGGAGAAGGGGAGGGACAGGATCTGTGATTGATATACAAAACAAAAAAAAATTTAATAAGGTCAATAGATATTTAAAAAGTTCTTGTATTCAAGCTCACTTCAAATTTAGTTTAAAGGATAATAACAGGAAGTTTAGAAAATGTTTCTTATGAAAATAGGATTTCATGTGGATCATATGGAAAGGCCTTTCACAGTAGAATCTAGTGTTATTTAATAAATAACTCACATTTATCTTGACCTCAGGATAGTGCATGCCCGCTTTGAATCATTTAAACTCTTATCCTGTTTCTTTTCTTTTGGTCTCTAAATCAATTTTATTTGATTGCTGTGAGAATGGTCCTCATATATGCATATACGTCTATGCTTAGTCCCCTGGTGTTGAACTGTTTGAGAAGGATTAGAAAGATTAAACGGTGTGGCCTTGTTGGTGAAAGTGTGTCCACAGGTTGTGGGCTTTGATGTTTTGAAATCCCATGTCAGGCCCAGTGGATCCCTGCCTGCTGCCTGTGGATCAGGATGTAGAACTCTTAGCTAATTCTCCACCACCCTGTCTGTCTGCTGGCCTGCTATGATGAGGAGAGACTAACTCCCTGAAATTTTAACCAAACCCCAAATTACATAGTGCAGTTTAAAAGAATTGCTGGCTCAGTTGTTTAAGAGCACTGGCTTTCCTTCCAGAGGATCCAGGTTCAATTCCCAGGAACCACGTTCAATTCCCCGGAACCACATGGTGGCTCATAGCTGTCTGTAACTCCAGTTCCAGGGGACCTGACACCTTCACACAGACATATATGCAGTCAAAACACCAATGTACATAAAATAAAATAAATAAAAAAGAATTGCCTTGGTCATGGTGTATCTTCATACCAATAGAAACCCTATGACAATTCTCAAGGATTTAAAAAAATATAAATTACAAATTTGGCTTAGTTTAATTACTTTTGAATTTCAGTTTATGGATTTTGAAATGGGACTCAACAGGTGTCATTAGCAATTGTATAGTATCCATTCAACATACATTCATTATGTTATTTCCTGAACTTTTGTAATGAATAATTAAATATTTTTCCAGCAATTTCATACATGCACACAATACATAGTGACCATTTTTATCCATACTCTCCCATCTCCTTAGTTCTCTCTTCACTACAAATCTCCCAATCTCATTCAAATCTATGTATTTTTTGTGATCTAAGAGTTTAAGATGGACTGCCTATGTGATCATGAATTTGGAGCTATACAGTGGAGGCTGGTGAGCTCAGTATTGGGTACACAACTGAAGATAATTGTTTCTCCTTTCTCATAATCTATCACTTGAGCAGTGAGGGATAAGGCCCTGTGAATCACCTTTTTTTCCATAGTTGAGTGGTGATAGGATCGATTTTGTGTGGTTCTGTGTAGGTAGGTAAATGGTGAGTTCATTATTGTTATGATTGTATGCAGTCTAGGTGATGGTTTTTTTTTTTGTATCCCTTTATGCTGTTTACCCACCCTTCACACAGGTTTCTTTTTTTTTGTATTTCTTTTTTTTAATTTATTTATTTCTTAAAAATTTTCACCTCCTCCCCTTCTCCCATTTACTTCTCATTTCCCCCACTCCCAATCCCCCTCTCCCTCCAGTCCAAAGAGCAGTCAGGGTTCCCTGCCCTGTGGGAAG
>LOEQ01003276.1:216446-234085 GCA_001685075.1 Bramus lutescens | reverse complement strand
CCACCCATTGAGATGATGGGGCTGATCTAATGGGAGCTCACCAAGGCCAGCTGGGCCAAAATTTAATTTTATAATTTTCATCTTAATTTAGTCTTCTATCAAGGTACAATAAGCCTAGGTTATAGATGATATACTCGACATTTTGCTTTTTGTTTTTCTTCTATCTATCTATCTGTCTATCTGTCTGTATATCTATCTGTCTATCTATCTGTCTATCTGTCTGTCTATCTGTCTATCTGTGTATGTGTGTGATCCTAGATGATTTTATGTGCATTATGTGTGTGCAGGTGCCTGCAGAAGTCAGAAGTTGGTGTCGGATTCCCTAGAACTAGCATCACAGGGAGTTGTGAGCCACTTGATATGAGTGTGAGGAATAAATTTCCAGGCCTCTTGAAGAACAATAAGAGCTCTTAAACAAATTAGCTCTCTAATTCCCTCATTTAAAAAATCAATGATAATTTAGGTTTAGAAGTCAACATTTAATGTCATTTATAAACATAGCTGTATTGAGAAATAAGAAACATAAAGCAAGCTGTTAAGATCTCCATTTACCCTCTTGTTTGTTTTTGTAGTTTCATGATTCCCCACACCTCAACACATATATGCCTATATCTTTAAAAATTAAACCTAGGATCTGAATATTAGAGAAAATATGAAGTATCTTTCTGAGTATGGGTTATTTGACTTAGTGTGGTTTCCAGTTATTTTCTATTTTCATGAAACTGTCATGATTTCATTTTTAATGGCAGAATAAAATTCCATTGTGTAAATGCACCACATTTTTATTATTGCTCATTTACTGATGCTCATCAAGGTTAGTTCCATTTCTCAGCTACTGTGAACAATACCACAATAAACATGTATTGGTAAGTATCTCTTTTGTACAATTCATTGTCCTTTCAGTATATACACAAGAATGGTATATCTGGGCCACATTATTGCTCTGCTTTCTAGTTTGTTGTAGTGGTTTGATAAACCTCCATGTTGATTTCCATTACAGAATAAAGCATTCCTATTCCTCCACACCTCCCCAGAATTTGTCATTATTTGTTTCCTTGATCTTAGCCATTCTAGCTGGAGTGAATTGAAATTGCAAAATAGTTTTAGTTTGCATTTCTTCAATGGATAAAGAACTTGGACATCTTTTCAAACATTTATGAGCTGTATGAGCCATCTGCTTTTCATGTTTTCTGTTCACATTATTGACTAATTTATTGACTATATGCTTTGATAATTTTTGTGGTTTTGCTATTTTTAAAAGATTATAATACAACTTAACATTTCTCCCTTCCCTTTACTCCCTCCAAAACTCTCCCATATGCATTCCGGTATTCTTCTTCATATACATGGCCTCTTTTTTTACTAGTTATTATTGCATAGTTTATTTGGTATTGATATTAAGGGAGTCAGGTGAGGAGAAAGGGGCAAAAGAATATATATTATTTTTATGGTTTTATGTTAATTAATAAATGTCATATAAATAAGGAAATAAATCAATGAAATAAATATGCAAAGTAAACAACTATAACATTTTAGGTTTATAATTAGGCAAAACTACTCATTTTATGGGCAGCAACTTTGAGACAGGGTTTTACTATTTGACTCAGGCTGGCCTCAAACTTTCAATCTTCCTAAATTGTCTTCTCAAATTACAGGCATGTGATATTACATTGTATAGAAATGGATGAAATTTAATATTATAGGTATCACTGTATAATTTTCTCTCAATAATTTTTTATCATGGTTCCATCCCAAACAAAAATTGACACAACTTCTGTTGCTATACATTGCTGTATATTTTCTATGGTTTTAGATAGATAGAATCACATAACTCATGTATGTTTCTCCTATTGGTTTTCACAGGTCATAATGTTTCTAAAATGCATTTCTGTGTCATTATATTTATCACCATTTTCTTCTTTGTAATGACTGAATACTATGACTTTATATAAATACTGTTGGAAATTGCGGTCTTCAACCTTTATCTATTATAAAGTTATGAGCATTTATATATACAATTTAATGTGAGAGTATGTTATCATTTATAATAAGGTATGAATATTCCAGTGCATATGGTGTTCTTTTTTCTAAATATCCACATTTAAAATCAAGAGCAATTTTATCAATAGTTATCTCAAAGAATTTCTCTGTAACTAATGAATCAATGTGTATAATTGATTTTACTCCATATTTGGTGCTTACCAGAGATCAATAAAGGTTATTTGCATCCATTACTATTATTGTTGTCATTGCTGTAATTTACATGCAGTAGAGAAATGAACTCATGATAGATGTAAAATCAACTCTCATTAGTAAACAAAGTAAATGTTGTTCTGTAATGCGTGATTAGGCATCTCCTTCCAGACGGGATTCTTGATTTGTGACTGAATATAATGTAGTGCTATGTATATTTAAATACATGAGGGTCTTTTCTACTTTTGAGAGTTTCAGCCTGGTACAGTGGTTTTTAAGCCTTTGGAGCTTTGAGTACTGGATGGATGTTACAGATATCTTTCATTCACACATATAAATATTCTAACCCTTTTAAATGATGACCTATATTCCAGAGAAAGGCAAGAGAAGTAGCATTTAGTATGTACCTCCTCTCCTCTACTAGGCACTTTATGTGAATCATCTTATTTGGTTTTCACAATAGCCTTACAGAGGACTGTGCATCACTTTAATTCACAGAAGATATAATTGAACTTCATAAAATGAATTAACTTTCTGAAGGTCAGATATTAGTGGTGATGCTTACTGTACTTTCAAAACTACTTCTACATTGTCACCTTCTTCACTTCTAATTCCCTAAATTATATACTTAAGCATCCTTGAAGATTAAATTATTTCAAAACATCTCCTATGATTTGACAGTCCACATTCAAGCATTTTATTGTAATTAAAGAAGTTAGTGGGCAGGCCTTTGTAGCTTGTCACAGTAGAAGCCAGTAAACAATTTATTCATGATTCTGTTGGAGTTTTCTGTTTCTTTCCCTCTTGATAACCCAGTAGGATGTCATTAAAGAGGATGTCATTCCATTCATGGTTTTTGCACCATTAATTATAGACTGTGATAAATGTATCCATTGTATAAATTACTCCATTCACTATGATACCTAAATAATTTTCAAATCACATTGTGCTCAAGTCATTAAACTTAAGCATATACATACACAATATCCTTTTTATATAAATTGGGGGTGCAGATTTTTCCACGTTCAGACCCCTAATGCAATGTACTGGACAGAACAATTTAGAACAAATTTAAAAGTACAATGCTACTTTCTCTGTCTCTCTCTTTTTTTTGAATGGGCTTTAAATTTCTCTGGAGATTTGACCTTAATTCTGTAGTTATGGGGCTTGAGGCAGACTAGCACTTTTAAGGCCTAATGGTTGATTTTGGAGGTGTGGTTAGCTTTATAGTTGGGCAGTACCTTAAAAGATTTCTTTAGTATCCAGTACTACAGTTAAAAATCAACAAGGGATCTCATCAGTGGTTTTTGTTTTTCAAAAGTCAGTGGAAAGACCTGACTTTATTCATGATGTGATGTGGGTCAGTCAGGAAAGGAGGGCAAGGTTAATTGAGAAGTAGAGAAGCTTCTCCCACTGTAACTTTCTTAGCTCAGACGTGGCATTCCCTTAGTGCAGGTGGTGTATCAGTTCTTTCTGCATATTCCAAGGTGTGTGTGTGTGTGTATGTGTATGTGTGTGTGCGTGTGTGCTTGGTGGTAGGCTATAAGAGAATGCATATGCTTTTATTGGATACTTATATTAAGTACATGGGGGAAGTGCATTCTGGGATCCATATCTCACTGTGTTTTTAATTCTCTTCCCCAGTGTGCCACAGGGATCCCATTTTCAGGACCAGTCATCCTCCTTCCTCTTCACACATAGAAAGTAAAAGGGGTAATTATCCCCCAGGAACACCTTAATTGTTCCAATTAACCTGACCACTTTTTGCAATCAAAGCCAAGCAGAGAAGAGGATTTAAAGTGATCAAACCCCATTTATGGGCCATAGAAAAGTAATAGGCAAGGGAAGGAATTTTATATAAAGGATGTTTTCTGTAATGTCATAGGATTGCACTAAGGGACTTTTCTACCACCATTGCTTGGAAGAAAAGTGTCATTTTAGGTGTTTTTAATTGTACCGTCAGTGTTTTTCTGACAGTAAAGAACATGATCACAATTATCTGTGTTAACTGAAGCTGTGGAAGCTTTCTGTGAGGGAGTCTATTTAACTGTTTTCATAGGCAAGCAGTCCTGGGTTTGAGAACACCCACCTCAAATATTAATGTGATTGGCAATGTTATAAAGCTTTTCCAAATCTTTCTGAAATTTACTATTCTTCCTTGTATGTCAGGTACTTACCATTCTTATTTCAGAGGTCCTTACCATCACTAGGAGTTAACCACTGACTGCATTCTTTAGATAATGGAATTGCAGCCCCATGAATTGAAGTAACCATCTAAGGGTTATATTTAAGTTTATACGTGATACAGGGGTAAATTTGCCTTTTACCAATTTAATTTTTTTCCTTTCACTTCTAAACATTTACTGAAATCTAGCATGTGCCAGGCACTTTGGCAAATATTGGAGATAAAATGGACAGTTACTGTTCCCAAAGAGTTTAAAACTAAGACTTAAAATAAGACTGTAGGGCCCATATCATTGTCACCATAGTATAATATCTTGACAATTTTACAATCATAAGATTATTATTAGCCTAATCAAATGAATGGGGTGCCTTGGACATATAAGCCAACTAACCTGTTTGTCTTTCCCTCCAGGAAGTTCCTAGCCTTATTCTCTGTAGGGTCATAACTTCATATGATCATATTGTTTTATGTCATGGAGCTCTAAAAAAGGGAAGAAGATTGATAACTCTTATAGCTTCAGGGTGTAAATATTGTAAGTAGGTGAATTGTGTAGTTTTACGGGATATGCAAAATACATAGGCTGTAAGCGGTTAACATACTTCTTCGGACTATATTGATCATGTAAAAGGCAGAAAGCATGCTTTTTTATTTTTTGCAAATGCACCGGAATCATTTCATGTTTGTTTATGTAATAGGAAGCTATTTTACAGACTGATTAGTATGTAGTAGTCTCTCCTCACCCCCATTATAGTTGTTAAGAAAATCAATTTTGAGATCAAACTAATTATATCATGTGCCAGTTATTTAATGATTTTGTCAATATTATATATCTCAGTTTTGTCATCTATAAAATAGAAAAATATAAACATTTACTCAGGAGTGTCGGGAAGATTATATTTGTTAATACATATAAATTACAATGCTATCAGAGTGTTTTGCATATAGAAAGCATTCAGAAGTTGATGTCTCTCATTATTATTCCAGAATCTTAAATGACAACTTATTTTACATTCCTCAGGAAGAGCAGATGGTTTAATTAATGAAATGTCTACACTATTTCATTACTGTTAAAGAGCTTAAAGTTTTCTGTGGAAATGCAAGTTTCTAATCATTAGCAGAGTATGGAAAGGGAATTAGCACCATCCACTCTTATGTTCCCCTGGGAGCTATGGCACAATTACCCAGGGATGGGTGATAGTTTGACAGGATGCTTCATGATCTTATCATTGATGACTACATTTGGGGAAAGAATATGCTCTACTGGATCATTTTGAGTATAAGATAAACTAACATATACCAAAGCACTTAGTACACTATTACAAAAAAATGGCTCAAAAGCTGTAGTAAGTTCAAAGTAGAAATGAGCTGCCAGAAGTTGATCAAATTCTAGAATTCGTACATAAACATTTTGCTTCACAATATATCCACTGTGGATCATTAGGCAAGTATAACCTCTCTCATCCTAATATTTTCATTTGTAAATGATAAGAGTGATGAGATTAAAGCACACATAATGTTGTTATAAGAATTGGACACGATACATGAAATGCTTAGAATATTTCCTGGCACATAGAAGGCACTCAATAACTGTTATCACCTACTAATTTATTACTCTGGTTATCTTTTCCTAAGGCACTTTCAGTTTCAAATTTCTTAGAAAGTAGGTCACAACTCATAAGAGGAAAAGGAGATGAGTGGGGATGGGGCAATTACAACTCAGGGTTTGCCTGATTGTCCATCTAATTAAATGCCAATTATATTTGGTTTACTCATTGTAAAATTGTTGAAGTCACTTTTAACTGCTTCATTTCTCTCATACTTTGGTTTCATTCAATTAAGAAATCCTTTTTGCCTTTGCCTTCAAAATAAGTCCAAAATCTGACCTCTTTTCATTAACTTCAGAGCTACCATCTTGACCCAGAACAATACCATCTCTCAAATGAATTATTGCCACAGCATTCTGACTGGCTTTTTTTGGTCTGACAGTAAATTCTCGACGCAGCAGTCAAAATGACCCTAATAAAACCTAAGGCAGAGCATGCTACTCTGCTGTACTCCTATTCTTTTCTTCCTCTGTAGGAACTGCATAGCTATCTCTCTTATTTCTATATTAAACACAGCAACTTGAAACACCATTCACTTATTATTATACAACTTCCCTGAGTCAGGGATCTACTTTTATTGTGTGAGATTTCCTTGTGACTGACCTGTTTAATTTTTCCTTTCCTAGCTCTGATACCTGACAAATCATCCTGTAATATTCCATTAAAGAATATCGAACCATTAAAATCATGTACACCATATTACTTTTCCAGACAGCATCTTTAAATTAACAATATAAAACTGAGATTGACACACGCTTTTTTGTGGCTCGATAGCTATTTATTTCTAACTGATATTGAATTTCAAGAATATAATTCAGTTTTTCTATTTTCCTGTTGAGGCACATTTGCTAGTCCACATCTTGGTGATTTTATATAGAGTTTCTCTGTGCCTATACATGTGTTAAATTCCAGTCAAGTATATTTACATTACACGTGAATAATGATACTGCTATTTTCTTTAGTCAATTGATTTGCAGATTATGTAAACTGTTTTCTGCATGCTGGATCAGTCTAACATACCTTTAATAAAATTCCTAATTTCTCATGATATATCATTTTTCTACATAATAAGGTTTAATTAAATAATACTTCATTGAGAATGTTTACATCTTTGTACATGAGAAGTATTGGTCTATATTTCTCCTTTATTTCAGTATCTTTATGTGAATTTTGTCTCAGGAAAATGTTAGCTGTACAAGTGAGTATATATTTCTTAACTCTGATCTAATTTTCTAGAAAAGTTTGTGAATATTTTTGTGTGTATAACCACACAACTATGCTAATATGGTCTTCGACACTAATTGGACTCACAGAATCATTTATACCAAAGTTTTCAAAAGGACATGAAGTATAGAGCGAGGCAAGGTCAGAGGTGCTAGGAGGGTATGAAAAGTGTACATTTTATAAGTACATGAAGTTTTGTTTCATATTTTCAATTTTCCTTTTAAGTTTGAACATAATTTTCTTTTGTCAGATGAAAGTTTAGATTTTTGTCTTCTTAGATTCTTACAGTAGAGCTTTAGGTTACTAATTTTTAGATTTTTCTTCTTTTCTAATATAATACATTTCCCTTAAAGCACCATGCTTAGTGAATTCCATAAATCTCGAAAAAGTTCTGTTTTCATGATAACTTATTTGATCCAAGAATTATACATGAAGTATTTAATAGCCAATATATAGTGATGTTGCCTTTTTGTTATTGATGTCTGAGTGTTGAATTATTTCTGTGTATGTTTTTATGTAGCCTATATGGATTCTTACGCCATTCATTTAGTTACATAAAATCATTGTTTATCTTCATCTCTATTAGAATGTATTAGATACAGGCAATTTTTTCTATTGACTAAAAAATGAATATAACGAGACAAAGGTCCTTAAATTTTTGTTTATGGCAATAAATAAATGTACACTATATTTCATCTTATCCACTCAAATCAATTTAAAAGAACTTTTGAAGGCCTAATATGCACCAGACTCTGTTCTTGGTGTTAGGAATAAAATAGTGAGTAAAACTGAACACATATTTACTTTAGTTACATTTTTGCGTAAGATGGATAATCAGAATATAAACATAATACATAATAAAGAGGTGATAAATATCTTCAAAATTTAGAGCAGTACTTTAGTTTCTGATCTGGAAGTCATTCATGTTATAACAGAAAAACCAAATGAACTGAAAATTTACCACTTTTCGAGAATTAATCGGATAACTGAGGTCACTGGGAAAACTTACATTCTCAAATTTTCAGAATATATGTAAATATAATAAATCATAACCAATCCATCTTACCTGGAGTATAAATACCAGAAACCATAGGCATATTTGCACTGAAAATTAGCCAAAATTTTTTGAGGTTGAAGCAGACCAACTTGACACTGAGAAACATACAATAGTATATTTATGCAGATTCTTATCATGTTGTAGAGATTTATACTTTTGTCTGGTACCAACAGTGTCTACAGGATTATTGTAGGTTTTTTTCTAATAAGTGGAATAGGTTAAGGATACATTCTGTCTCCATTAGATTATTTATAATTTGAAAGCTTTGGGTGAATGTAAATCTCTGGGGAAGGAATACTAAATTTATAAAAATTTAATAATTCATGGAAATGAAAAAAATATTTATTCTAACAAGGTTCACTCATGGTATGTAATCATAAAGTTTCAGTTTTAGCAGCAACTAATTCTGACACTGTAACTGCAGAAAGAATTACAAGCTGAGGTTTCATTGTTTGCTCCTTGCCAGAGCTTCCCTGGTTATTGAAAAATCAATTACCTACAGGAAGAGTTTGAAACTTTTCCCGTGAACAACGAGAAAGGAATATAAAGCATTAAATGCTCTCAACTATTTACCCAATTGAGTTATTTTTTAATTGCTCTACAAAAGCCTACACCAAATACTGGAAGCTGACATATCATCTTAGTAGTGGTGGAGTGTGATTGTGAAGTTGGACATGAAATTCTTTGGCAAGAATGTATGTCTGAAATATTCTTGCCTGAAGCATTTCATTTCCTATTAACTTATGAGAATATCAGAAGTGAAATGTTTCAGGTTAGGTTCAAAAACTATTGATGCAGTTCAAATTCCTACTTATTCAAATTTAAACTTTTAATTTGTAATAAATGCAGGCACAGAAAATTGCAATAATAGCAAATTCTTTACAGATGTCAATTTTTCCTGCTGCTAACCTGTTACACACCTGTAGTACAATTAGTTCAACTAAGCCACACCAGTTATTAAATTTTGCAATAATATTACTAATTAGTTACCCCCATGTGAGCTTCTATTTTATTTTTAGAAGGGTAGTATTTTGCAGTTCTAGTTGGAATAAGATGAAACTTAAATGGATGACGTTGTAGGGAGATTCTGTTCACTCTGCATTTAAAGAACTAAAATACCAAACTACAGTACACTTCTGTGAAAAAGAAACAACAGTATTGTTTTCTGAATGATACTGTAGTCTGAAAATTACTTGGTGAGAAGAATACTAGACTGGGACCTAGAAAATCAGGGATCCAAGCTCATTTCCTAATCAATGAATTCTGTGAACTTTTGCAAATCTCAGCACTCCCAGGAACAATTGAGATCACTGACTGATAAGATCTTTCCGGACTCCAAATTTAATGACAATATGATACAGTTGAAAGTATAAAATTTAAATCAAGAATTTCATTAATATTTAAGAAGCTCTAAACTACACTTGACTAAACTAAACAATAAAGTGAGGGCATCTGTTGTGTATCTAATTGGAACAGAATTGCTGAGGGGAATAATTATAATTATTTTATGCCACTAAAATGCCATACTTCATGGTTCTTTGTTATCTATCTTCATTATTGACTTCTGCTTTGATCTTTGGCTAGTACAAGGAAATGAGCTCAAATGTTCATATAGGATTTAGTTGAGAACACATATGGAGCACAGTTTGGAAAGGGAGAACTTATGAGTAAATTATCTTTAATGTTTATATAAAGACAATCTTATTTAAAAAGCAAATTGTAAGGGAGCTCATAAAATAATTACTGCTTTACCATTATTTTTATTTGTATCCTTAAAAAATTAATTTCTAAATTGTATAATGATGTCTACTTTCCCAGGAGAGAGGTAGATAGAGTATGGGTATGGAGGAGGCAAGTTTAGGGAGTGAAAGAAAGTAAGAACAGAGATAATAGCAGTTACAATGCATTCAGTATATAGTATAGTTGAAGGAAACGTGCTATGTCAAATCAAGAAGGTGTCTGATGAATAAAATAATTTAAGCAAATAAGCAAAACGTAATGACAATGTTATAGCCACACAGTTACCTTCCTTGGCCTGTGTGCAGGCTCAACATCAATAGCTGGTTTGTATAAAAAGCATAGCTGCAGTGGCTATTGGTAGAACATACCTTAGACTGTGCAGCCTAAAGCAACAAAATTTCATTTTCTTAATTTGTAGAAAAACAAAACTTCTGGATGGAGTTGTAATTAGGGAAATAATCTTCCTACAATATGTAGAATCTGTTCCATATTTTTCTCTTAGCATCTGGCTCTACTGCCAGTATTACCAGTCCTTGTGACAATCAGGTTCAGGTTTCTGTTATTGATATCATTCTCCCTGTGTCTCTCTTTCTTTTCTTTTCTTTTCTTTTCTTTTCTTTTCTTTTCTTTTCTTTTCTTTTCTTTTCTTTTCTTTTCTTCTTTCTTCTTCCTTTCTTCCTTCCTTCCATTCACAACAAGTGTCAGTCATGTAGGATTACGATCTATTATGTGTGTACTTCAAATTATGTTTGATTTCACTTGAAGTTAAATTCAAAGGTTCTAATTTCTAAATAAGGATATAGTCACAGATAGACACTGAACATTAAGGGATTCACATTTCTTGGGGAATGTAGTTTTAGCCATCACAAGCAAGTTCCCAATTTGTGACTTGTTAATACTTTATCAGTGGCCTTCTACAATGATGGCGATCTCTACATGAAGTTGCCATTTTAACATTTGATGTTTGAGGAAAAATATTTGATTTATATGTGACTCCTGTAAGTACAGATGCTTAAAACTCATTGGTATTTTATTAATAATAGTACTCACATACTTTTGCACATAATTAGACTATGGTATGGTGTTGTTACCCCTATTATAGGATAAACTCTATTTTATATATTATATTCAACATCCTTAGACATCAGGCTAGTTCAAAGCAAAATGGAATTACTTGAGATTTCAACTTACTCAAGTAAGAATGGCCAAGATCAATGAAGGAAATGGCATCCCATGATGGTGAAGATGTGGGAAAAGGGGGATGCTTATTTATTGGTGGTGGGAATGTGAATTTGTACAGCCACTATGGAATCAGTGTGGCAGTTCCTCAGGAAGTTGGGAATAGATCTACCTTAAGATCCAGATGTACCTCTTTTGGGCACTTACCCAATGACTCTATATTTCCACAGAAATACTTGACCATCCATTTTCATTGCTTTTATAGTCACAACAGTGGAAAGGGAAACCAACTCCATTTATGTTTGAAGGGAAAATAGTTTGATAAATGCTGTGGCAGAAGGAATTAAGTGCACAGAAGATGAGAGCTTCTAATTTAGAATTTAGTATTGGGATGTCAGGGAAAATAGTTACTTCTATTTGAGTCATAAGATAAATAGCTATGTTGTGTATGTGCGGAATTGATAATGGGAAAATCATGACTCTTTGTGAAGAGAACAGCATAGGCTATCTTTTGTTGCAGAGAAATCACTCAGGCTACAAAATGCAAAGTTGATAGTATGTTAAATGGAATAGAAACAGGGAACAAAGTAAGTTGTTTGCTTCTATTGGCCAGGAGAGAGAAGGTTGTGGTTTTCTACAGGATGGTGATTAGACAGGTTGTTGTTACAAGTGCATTTTCAAGGAAATATAAAGGAGAGAAATATGAAAATATGCTGTGCATTTGTGGATTTGAGGTTTTCCTGAGAGGGGAAAATGCTACTCCGATTTTCCTTTTTTTTTTTCAAAGAAAAAAAAAAGACCTAGCTTCAGCTTTTTTTTGAAGCATCTCTTCCACTTCCTTTTTGCTTAATACAAACTTGTGTTAAGAAGGACACTGCTTTATTTGACCATCTTTTCAGATGAAGAGGTAGAGTAAAGGGAGTAGCAATGCTCCTAGGGATAGTTTATGGAAGAATTAAAGGACATGGGTCAAATAATGTTTCTTATCTTTTGTACTCAGTTACAAACTTTTAAGCGTTTTTTTTAAAGTTAGATAGTAAAGAAACAACTTTCAATTTCACCATGAGTATTTTCTTTTCCAAGGAAATAATAGCATGGAGAGAGGCACAAACAGATTACACTGCCTCCTGAGTGCCAATTACTTTTTCTGTATAACTGCTCATGCAATAGACTCAGAGCACCGATAGTGTCATTATTGCTCTCCATGGCCTCTTCAAGAATATTATTCCTCTATTCTGTCATTATATGTTTTGGCTATCTTGAAAATTCTATCTTAGAGCTCCAAAATTCTTTCTCTCTCTGCATTGCTGTCATCTACTTTGCTCATTCATCTATTGATTTTGACAGCTGATCTACAGTTTTCCTTTACAATACAAGTCCCTCCAACCTTCTAGGAAGATGTAAATTCCTCCATGTTTGTCTATCTGCCCTCGAGTTTCAATGATGTTCTTCTCTAGTTCTGCACTATTAGCTGTTCCTAAAGCAACAATCTCGGCCTTGTCATTATCTTTCTATTGCAGGTCCACCTGCAGAGTGTGTAATTCCAGTGCTTCATTTTATTACCAGGGCCTCTTCTTCTCACTTTGTCATTTATTATCATGACTGTTATTTCATGTCTTTAGGATATTCAAAAGTTTGCCCTGTATGTGCCAGCAATAAAGCAGTCCTTTTTTCTTCATTCCCTTTTCAGCTAGCTACTTACATAGATAATAATTTCAACAACTGCTTTGACAATAACCCAAACAACGTATATTGCCTTACTTAAAATTACATCAACCAAAAATGTAATCAAATTTGCATTAATTCACCTTGTAACTTCTGAGATCAGTCTAAAAGCCACTTCTAAAAAATTGTAGTTTAATAGAAAGCTGGTGATTTTTGACATTCTTATGCTTGTGATTATGAAATATATTAAATCTTTAGTTCTTTCTGGCAAGGTATCTTATTCTTATGGTCAATCTTTTTTAACTATCCTTCTATCAGCTACTGCAGACTTTTTGTCTAGTATGAGCCCTATTCCAAGTCACTCTACCAATCTATCTTCTATCTAGCCATCTATATACCTATCTTCTATTTATTTTAGCATATATTCATTGTATACAACACTGGTTTCATATTCCTTTTATGTGTTTATGAATGGCATGTATGTGTGTATGCCTGTTTGGTTATGTGTGGGTGTCTGTGTACAAGTGTGCACATGTGTGTGGAAACCAGAGATTAATGTCATACTTCTTCCTCCATTGCTATGCACTTTATTTGCCAAATCAAAATCCTTGTTGCTTGAACGCAAAGCTCTGAGTTTCAGCTATTCTAGCTAGCTAGCTTGCTCAGGTAATCCCCCTCTCTCTACACGTTGAGCACTGGTATTACAGGTAAGCCAACATTCCTGCCTGACATTTATGTGATTACAAAGGTTGCAAATTCTGATCCTCATGTTTACATAGAGAGCACTTTACTATCTGAGCTATCTCTACAATTCCAGTGCTAGTTTCATAAAGACGTTTTCTCTGAAGTCTATTGCGTACTTTGACCATATTTATTCTCCATATGCCTTCCCTTCTCCTCTTTAGTCCTTCCCACTATTCTCCCTTCCCCAAATTTCTCATCTGTTTTCATGTCATTTGTATAGAAATGGTTATAGGTGATGCCTTTTTCTTTTTTAATATAGAGAAGAAAGTTTCAGATTGAAAATATCAAATGCATAAGCCTATACCTCAAATGTATCCCGTTCATCTTCAGTTGTTTTGTCATAATACAGAAACTTTCTTCCTGTAAAAATGATGCCACTTCATTTATCTACAGATTCATTTATAATGAACTTCCATTTTTATGAGAGTTAATTTTAAAATATCTTCTCTTTACTATTTTCAACTATTAACACTCAGGTGATTTACATCACCTACTAGAGATGTTTACTTTTTAATTGGTGATAATAAGCATTCATTAACAACCTATTTTTTTTTTGTTGTGCAGTTCAGGTACTTCATAGATTCCTTTTACTAACTGTCTCCAGTTTCTTGCCATCCATTAATCCCTAAACATAATACAATATATCCACCTTCTCAATATGCCACAAAATTTTCAAAGTTCATGGATTCTAAGAAACTAACTCCAAAATGAGAATGGCTCTACTACACAACCGCACCACCCTCCCCGGTGTTCAGCCCATAGTACTTACTGGCTTCTCCAAAACTCCAAGATCTTCACTGCAGCTAGTATGGGCATTCACAAATAGGCTCTCCTGGTTCTCTCCAAGGACGATAACCACAGCACATGGTGCCAAGTCTAAGATCTCTCTAAGACCCCCTTCAGTCCTGGGGTTTTCACTGCTACTGGGGCTTTACTTTCACCAATGGTCTCTTCTAGCCTCACACAGTTCCCAGCCTCAGCTGCTCTCTGTGACTTCTTAATGCCAGCCAAATAAGTAACACCTAGAGACTCTTAAACATTACGAAGTTTGGCTGTCAGCACAAACTAAAACCTTGGCCACCTCTGGACCACAGTGTCTATGTATAGTCCAAGAAAACACTTCCCAGAAGATCAGAGTAGGTACTCAAAGCAGAAACTTGAATCGGGAATTCAGGCAGAGACCACAGCAGAGTGCTGCTTACTAGCTTACTACTCATGGCTTGCTCAGCCTGCTCTCCTGTAGTGCCCTGGACCACCTGCCCAGTGATGGCTCTTTTCACAATTAGCTAGACCCTCCCACATTAATCTCCAATCCACAGGCTTCCTCACATGAAAATCTGTTAGAACCATTTTCTTAATTTAGGTTACTTCTTTCCAAATGACTCCAGACTGTGGTAAGATAACATAAAACTATACAGTATATGTTTCATGGTTTCTACCCTTACGGAACTTGCAATGTGTAGTGCAAGGCTCACAAAGCTTTTGTGCAAAATGGTTAAACTCTAAAGTCTGAGTTTACCAGAGTGAATTGTAAATACATAGTACAACAGCTTTAAGCAAAGTATCCTGGTATCCTGGCACTGTTCAGCATCCAGTTTTCAGTAAGATTCAATGATAAAATCTTCTCCAAAATGTATTAAAGAAAGATCCAGACTGCTTATAGTAATCCAACCACCTCCTACCAACCTCAAACAAATAAAACACCTGAAAGAGCAAACGAATACCACTAAGGCTAAGAACGAAATTATCCAACAATAAAAAATTCTCTATTCTCAAAAATGAGTAAATATAATAACTACAATTTTGTGTGATTAACAGACTCAGAAGTGCTGAGGACTAATGATTTCATATTGAAGTTATTTAACATTAATAGTGCTGCTGCTGCTAGCAATAGACAACATTCAAGAAGTTTGGTTTTAAATAATGTCATTGGTAAACCTTTAAAGCTCCAAAATGACTCTATATGATAGACATTAATGTTTTAATTTTGTTGTTGGAAAATCTAAAACTTAGAGATAAACTAACTTATCTAAAATAAGTGACATGAATGAGAAGGTAGTGTTTAAGTCCAAGTGATGTAGATGACAATGACTTGAGAGGAATAGTATGATTATTAGATGGATTGAAATTGATTAAGAAGTGAATGTCAATGAAAATGCACAGAAAGGAGAAGAAACACATTTAGACCCCATTTTTTATAGATTACAAAAGACAGAAATCTCATAGTATCTGAGGGAGCCCACCTATAAATCCAGCACTTGGGAGACTGAGGTAGGAAGATCTTGAATTCAAGGCTAATCTGGCCCAGTAGCAAGATCTTGTCTCAAAAACAGAAATATAAACACAAACAAAACTTCGGAGTCTGCACTGGTCCAAGCATAGGGAGGGCTATAAAGTTAGAGAGCTAGAAACTGTAGAAGGGTTGTCCATTAACCATCCTGTATTTTCTTTCTGAAATAAGACAAGATAGCTTTACAAGAAAAAAACGGCAGATGTGGTCAAAGCTCTGGAAGAAAAGGTTGTACACCAAAGCTTTGCTTTCTGACACTTAAGATATTGATTCTAACCTGAAGGGCACACCCCTCCTTTCAAGAAATGCTTTGAAGTTTGTTGTGTTTTTCTAAAATTTTTAAAGCAATTATTTGAAATCACTTCCTTTAATATATGAGAAACACCAACTCAAATCTCAGTAATGTCCACATTCCAGAGTTGGTAGCCTGTGAGATATCAAAGAAAACAAGATTTGTCTCAGTGCCCTTGTGAAAGGGAGAGGAGGTGAAGGACACAGACCAGCACTAAACTGGGTGAATCCAGCAGAGCCCTAGCCCAAAGCAAATTGCTGACAAATCTTGTCAAGGACATGGCTTAGTTTCCTGTTCTTCCTCCAGTTTTTGGAAATCTCTCAGTTCCAGGAATTGTTCCTTCCTTTAGCTTCCCAACATTTTCGAGTTGGGAAGAAGGCCACTTACCCTCTCTAGTATCAAGGTCTCAGGGGAATTGTCATAAAGCTGGATGATGAGAGGTTATCTTTTTAGTACCTTGCTGTTTGTCATCTTTTGTGCTTTAGAAACTAAAGAGTGGGGTCCCTCACAGTTTCTCCAGGATTTTCCCAAGTTCTGACTGGGCACTAGTTTTCCTGTGGACTGTTTTGATTTCTCCTTGGTAATCATTCTCTTTTGGGGGGGAACTTACTCTGGTTTTGAGGTAGCAACTCAAGGGATAACTGAATATCCAAAGGCAGATCTTGTTCAGAAAATATAGGTGCTTCCTGGGCCAGAATAAGCCTTGGGGAGAAACCAATATGGAGACTTCTGTCTCAAACTCTTTTCCCCAGATTATTTATTCGTAAGTGGATTGTGAGAATCTGCACAACTGGGAGGGGGGAAGTCCTTTAAATGTATACTAAATAAATAAATAAATTGCATAATATAATTATATAATTTTTCTCATTCCGTTTCTTTTGCCAACCCCATCCCATGCTTGCTTTCTTTAATTTCTCCCAAGATCTCCCCATCTCCCACTCAAGTGATGGTCTCTTTTCTATATTACTTTAGACAATGTATATATACACACACACACACATATATCCATGGGGCCATTCTCATTTCAGCGTTATATGTGTGTGTGCATGCATATGTGTTTGTGTGTGTGTGAATGTCTCATCCATACTTTATTACAAGTGTAAAAATATACATGTATAATATATATATAACAAATTTTATATAGAAATCTGAACTATTATTTTATGTGTTAGTAACCATAACATCTTTGTAATTATTCAGCCACAGATAAGGCTGCACTTCCAGGTTCTAAAGGTGAGCACGTGCAGACGGGCCCTTGGGAGCAGAGATGCCTGAATGTTAAAGGGGCCCTGCGTGACCCACATGAGCGCATGCGTGGTTACGTGCATGTATGACTCAGCTAAACCCTTGCGCGCATGTGTGAGTTGCCCATCATCTGTGTCATCAGAGTGTGACATAGTCACACCAACTCTCTGTGCAGCATGTGCTAGGCAGCTTTTAAAAGCTGGACGCGCCATCTCTCTCTC
>LOEQ01003276.1:177018-192708 GCA_001685075.1 Bramus lutescens | reverse complement strand
AGGTTTGGTCTTTTTATGGTGTCTCAGATTTCCTGGATGTTTTGTGATGAGAATGTGTTGGATTTGCTATTTTATTTGATCAGTGCGTTTATTTTCTCTATGGTGTCTTCAGCATCTGAGATTCCTTCTTCTATCTCTAATATTCTATTGGTTATGCTTGTCTCTGAAGTCTCTGTCAATTTTCCTAAATATTCCATATCCAGTTGACCCTCGGTTTGTGGATGTTGTGGAACAATCTTTTTGTACACTGTGAAGATGTGTTGCTCTCACTGGCTTAATAAAGAGCTAAATGACCAAGAGATAGGCAGGAAGAAGGGAGGCAGGACTTGCAGACAGGAAGAATAAAGATCTCTCTGGGAGAAAACGGGAGAGTCGCCAGCTAGACACAGAGAAAGCAGGATGTGCAGAAGATGACGTAACAAACAATGAGCTACATGGCAGCAAGTAAATTAAGTATAAGAGCTAGTTATAAACAAGCCCAAGCTCTCAACCAAGCATTTATAATTAATAATTACTTTCTGTGTTGTTTTGTTTTTTGGACCTGGCTGATGGGACAGAATATTCCATCTACCTGTGGAAATCCTAACAGTTGAAACCAGTGTTTCTCTGACTACTTGCCTTATCTTTAGACTCTTTTCGTGCTATTGGGTTGCCTTGTCCATCCCTGTTAAGAAGGGCTTCCTCCTTGTCTTATTGTGTCTTGTTTTTATCCTGCTTGACTGTAAACTTTTGGAGGCCAACTTTTTATTTTCTTGGGGAAATGGAAGGGGAGTGGATCTATGGAAGAGGGGAGGGAGGAGTGTAATAAGAATTCTAGTTGGTCTTAATAATAAAAATCCAGAGTTTTGGGTGAATGCTGAAAATTTGAGTAAATACTGAAAGATCAGAGAAATAAAGGAGCCAGCCACTAGAGAAATGGTTTACCTCTACTGAATCCTCAAACCAAAGTAGGCAAGATCCTGTCTCCAAGAATACACAGACAGAGTGCCCTGAACTCCTGTCTTCTCCTGCCTTGTATTCCTCTCTCTGCCCAGCCATATCCGTTGCTGTCTCCACCTTCCTAGTACTGGGATTAAAGGTGTGTGACTCCCAAACACTGGGATTAAAAGTGTGAGCCACCATAGCCTTGCTCTGTTTCTTTTTTAGATTAGATCAATCTCGTGTAGTCCAGGGTAGACTTGAACTCAAAGAGATCCTTCTGCCTCTCCCTCCTGAGTGCGGGCATAAAAGGTATATCCCACCACTGCCTGGGCCCTGTGAGTAACTGGTTGCTTAGCTCCACACTCTGATCTTCAGGTCAGTTTTATTAGTTAGATCACAAACAAAATATCACCATGGGGGAATTAAGGAGTGGGGAGAGGGGAAACTGTGGTTGGGATGTATTATATGAGAGAAGAACCTGTTTTCAATAAAGAAATTACATATGTCTTTACTAAAGAAGTTAAAACACCAACTATAAAGAATAACATAAGCAGCTTTTTGTATGTGAGGTCCCTGGCCAGCAAGGGGCCCTGGTCCTGTACCAGAAGATCCATCAGTCTCTGTGAACCTATAGGAGCCCTGATTAGTCTATTCAGTGGGACATGTTCTCTTGATATCATCCATCACTTCTGATTCCTACAAACTTTTCTACATCACAAAGTGAACAGGCCCAGTGAAGATCTCCAATTTAGACTCTGTTTCTCTGTAAATAATGTCTGGCTGTGGGTTTCTGCATTTGCTCCTATCAGCTGACAGGGAAAGCCCTTCTGATAATGACTAGACAAGGCTCTGATTCTGGGTGTCTGGGCTATCTAGTCTCTGGTTCTTGGACATCCAGGCAGTATAGGGCATGGGCTTCCTCTTGTGAAATGGGCTTCAAGGTAAACCAAACATTAGTTAGTTTGATTTAAACACTAGTTAGTTTGGTTTAACTAACTAGTTAGTGGGGTTAGTAGCTCCTACCAGTTCTGAGCCACCATTGCCCCAACATATCTTTCAGTCAGAACAGATTGTAGGTGGATGGTTTTGTGGTTAGGTTGGTGTTCACATTTCTCTTTTCTAGACTGCAGATTTTTTTATGCCAAAGAAGCTGGAAAATAGGGGTGAAGTAGATTTTGTGGGTTACCTGGGGGCAGGTAGAGACGGGAAAAAGAGGGATCAGGTCGGGTTGGCAAATGGATGGAGGGAGAAAGTGCAGAGAGAGAGAGAGACCTGGAGTTGTGGGTCACTTGGGGAGTGGTATGGAAATGTAATTCAGTAGAAACTTCCTGGAATCTATGAAGGTGGCCCTAGCAAGGACTCCTAGTAATGGAGGATATGGAGTTTCCACTGGCCATTTTTGTAGTTAGACAACGTTTTCAGCTGTGGGACTGGGTTCCCTGTGGTTGAGTTGTTGGCTGAAGAGGTCCCATAGAGATCCCTTTATTATCCAGGCTGTTACTAGGACAGAAGGCGGCTCTCTGAAAACAGATAGTGAGTGAGTCCCTGAGGACAACTTCCACACAGCTCATTGAACATCAATAAGTCGTTTTGATTTTACCCATGCGAGACTAGAATAGTCTGGATTTGATTTTACACTTACATCTACCAATACACTTTATAATTTAGTACCTTTATATCTCTAACAAGTATCTGTTTCTTTAAACTACAAAATATCCTGTTATCATTTCTTTTAAGACAGGTATGGTAATAATAATTGTTATTGGTTACCTTAATGAAAAGACGCTCTAGTATTCTCTGTGGAAGAGGCAAATGAGACCAAGAAGGTTCCCATAGTGTGAGTGATACTGACAGTTTTCACCTTTCTATTTTGCCCTTAGAAAGCTCTGTGACCTCAGATATGCCAATGTCAGAACAGATTCTTTATTTTTCCTTGTAGATATTCTCCCTTAATTTTTTCGTATTGTGTGGCTGCAGATTACTCAATAAGTTCTGGAGCTTTATGTGGGTGATTTTCATTTATACTCAAACACATGCAATAGGTGAGAGAAGAGAGAGAGAGAGAGAGGAGAAAGAGAAAGAGAGAAAGCACATGAGAGAAACAATGAATTAAAGTTGGTATTTACTAGCATTTTTGTGGTGTCTCATATCTTTTATTTTTATTTTTAAAAATTTCCATATAAAATGTTCTGATAATATTATTTCTACTCTCTGCACTCTTCCCAGAAACTCCCTCCTCTACCCACTCCACTTCATGATGTTTCTCTCTCTTATAAAACAAAAACTAAAAGCAAACTCAAAGAAAGATGTAGAGTCTGCTTTGTGTTGAAAACTGCTCCTGAGGATAAAGCCAGTCTTAGAGATGGTAGATATACCCACTGTTACTCTATTGAAGATAAATTATTTTCTTCTCCCAGAAACTACCAATTGTCAATAACTGCTTTGTGCCTCTGCTTCTTCTTTGACATAGTTGGCTGCATTGGTTCATGAGGCTGGTGGGAGCAGAATCAGGGAACAAGGTTGAGACAGCTGTGGGTACAATGTAGACAGCCCTCTAGTAGACAGTTTTCAGTGAATCAGTTCAACATTTTTTTCCAGAATATATCAAATAGATAGTATTTAGGAGCCTAGGGACAAACCCTCATTTTCACTAAGTGTCATGTTCTTATCATATAGCTGGTTAGTGGAAGCATGGCCCTATCAACGCTACCAGAGCACTTGCCTAATTTCTATGTGGGTCTTCAGGGGAAGAGAATTTGCACAGAATTGTGTCAAGGGTAATGCTTGAGATAAGTCAGGCATCCTTAGAGGAGAGCCATCCTCCAGATGAGGTTAGGTGGAGAGCAAGAAGCTTGTGCTGTTGGGGAAAGAGTCCTCAATGTTCCTCAGCGTAGAGAAAATTGCAGCTATGGTACACTGCAATGTCTGATCAGCAGGGCCTCCATACAATTCTTTGTTGATTGTTTAAGGTATATCTTTCCAAGTAGATCAAAGACAACGTGAGGAAAAGACTGTATAGGCTGCAGTGTTCAAGATAATTGATCAAAGTTGCAGGTACTCAGTAAGTACTTAGTGAGCAAATGAATGGAAGGATGGGTTAAATACCTAACGTTGCTGTTAATTTAGTTCAACAAATTGAGTGACCTCTTATAAGATACCTTCTCATTCTAACAGTCTGTCACTTTTTGAAATTGTTTTTTACTTTAGCTTTGGTCAAACTTCCCTTTCGATTTCTCCTATCAGATGCCTTCTTTAAAAGAATATCTTTTGTAGCTTTTATTTACTCACCTATACTGTCTGTACATCATGATTCTTTGTATATTCTTTCGACATGATCTCTTCCAGTCCATAACTCTGATGACTCTATGTTGTCTTTGTTGTCTTCACACCTTAGGACAGTATGTGGTGTAGAGTTAGTACTTTGATACACTTTGTGAATTTCTGTGCGGATGTTATAATTATCTTTGCAGATTCCTTTACTTGACCCCTTATAATTAAATTTGACTTCACCATGTGTGTGATTTAGTAACCATTAAATTACCTGTACTCTATGCAAGAATTTCTTTTACAACCTCTTTGCTTTTATCCAGAGGCCTTCACACAATCTATTACAAAAGTTTCTAAACTGGGGGACTGGATAGATGGCTCAGAGGTTAAGAGCACTGACTGTTCTTCCAGGGGTCCTGAGTTCAAATCCCAGCAACGACATGGTGGCTCACAATCATCTGTAATGAGATCTGGTGCCCTCTTCTGGCCTACAGGCATACATGGAGGCTGAACACTGTGTATATAATAAATAAATAAAACTTTTTTAAAAAGTCTCTAAACTGTTGATTAAATATAGCTTTTTCCACTAATCTACACTTTAAAATATTTATTGTCATGTATTTAATAGAAATTCATTAAGTGATTGTTTTATTGCAAGACTGTAGAGACTGTAGACGTATTAGTGAACAAATAGAGCAACTTCTCAAGCCATTTTCTTTTGATTGGAAGAGGCCTTAAGTTAATTAACAGACAAATATATCATATATTTTTGAGAAACTGTTAAGCTAAGTGAGAAAACTAGAGCAAGATAAGTGAATATGTAAATTATATAAATGAATTTTTTCAAATGTTCTTTGAGAAATAATTTCATTGTTAGCCAGGTGAGATGTGCTTTAAGAGTCAGCATCTAAATAAAGTAAAAGAAGCAATCACACATGTATCTCTGAAAAATGGAAAAGTCATAAGGCATAATGTGTTTGGCTAGATGCTTACTTTGTTTTACTCATATTATTGCTGTGAATGAAACAAGAGATAAGAATCAGTCACATGGGAAAGAATTTTATCTGCAGTGTACTTTCAGCTCTTACTAAATTTAAATCTGTATGGTGCCATCCATCTCACAATGAAAAACATGCTTGTATGACTAATTGAGTGTTGGGCATACATTACCCTATCATTACACAATAATACAGAGGAACAAACTGCAACAAAACTAGAGTATACAAAATTTATAATTTCTTTTTCCTTAAGCATTTGAAAATTGGCTATTTTTATGCCAAATTCTACTCCATGTGTTTTATCCTTTTTGAGTCTATAGCTATTTAAGATATTGTCCTCATAAAATAAAAGCATAAGTATACAAGACCTAATACAGAGACATATTTCAAGTTACTATTCATGTTTCATATACTAATATCTCTCATTGAAGTGAAAATATTTCTACCTAAAGTCTGATACATACAAAAACATGGAACTTTAAAAACAGAGAAGTATATCAAAATTTTGCTATAGTCCATATGAAAAATTAGACTCAGTTGTACTAGGATACAGTAAGAAATAAATTGATTAGAGACACAATTTTAAAGCAGGGCTTACACACACTAATGGTAATTTTTTTGGTGAGAGATAAGACCAGTGCATGTCCTTCATCTTTTTCATTTGAGTCATTGGTTTCATTGATATGAGGTACCTTTTACCAAGATAGGGATTACTGAAAAAGAACAAGATTTTAATTCTTAGATATATTAAATTAAATATCTGTTAAAAACAATTAAATAAAACTTATTATGGGGCTGTTGGGAAAATGAGTCTGAATGCTTGAAAAGAAAGCACTAGAATTGTGTGTTTAGAATTCATAGCCTTTACATATGATCATGTTAGTTCCCAGTGTTTCTGGTGCCATCTATTGCTACTTTGTTTCCAATATCTCTATACTATAAGTGACTCTTCACTTACTTAACATTCTCAAAATATGCCTACATTTTCACATCTCAACTTTATTTATAGTAATATTTTTGCTTGAAATCCCCTCTTTCTCAATCCATTTATAACTCACCCTTTGCAAGACAAGGTTCTTGTGTTACCTTGCATATGACATTTCCATAGTTGACCTTTAACACTTACTGCTGTTCCCACAATCCATTCATATTCTCTCTCATATTCATTTTTGTTTTATTCTGAGATAAGGTATAATTACAGCTCAGGCTGATCTTGACCTTAATTTGTGACTCAGGCTACCCTCAAATTTGCAATCCTACTGCCCTAGAATCATGAGATACACAATGCATACAATAAGGAACAGCCCTTAATTTTTACTAATGTGCCATCTATAGGAGCACAATTGGATCATTTTTCCCCAACAGTTTTCTGTGATCTGTAGTGATATTTATTTGTATTTTAATAAAAAAAAGTCTTGCCTAAAGATAGTAGAGTAAATCACTCACAGTGGTCAGGCTTACAGACCCGGCAGTAGTGACACACACCTTCAATCCCAGTAACCACGCTAACTTGCCATAGAGACCAGGTAGTACACGCCTTTAATCCCAGCCCTAGAGAAGAATATAAAATGGGAGGAGACAGTTCTCAGACACAGTCTCATTCTGAGATTCCTGGAGGCAGGATCATCCTTTTGCACTGAGGTAGAGGGTAGTCCCAGTGGCAGGCTGTTTTGCTTTTCTGTCCTTCAGGTTAGAATCCCAATTTCTGTCTCTGGGTTTTTATTAATGTGTTAACATGGTCCCATGAAGTTTTCAATAAACATTTTTAAGCATCCAAATCATGGTTAGAAAACCCTTTCCTTAGACTGATATTTTATTGTCTAAGCGCCAAAGTTGGTCCAAGTATTTTAATTCTCAAATTCAAATATACTTTGGCAACATTTCCATTCACCCACATGCCTTGTGCTGATTACTTTTAGCTGGGAAGAGTCTCTTAACAAAGAATTATCTATATCAGGTTGGTCTATGGGCATGCCTGTGGGGATTGTCTAAATTTTAATTGATATATGAAGACTGACCACACTGCTGTTCTGTAGCCAGAGGTTTCTAAACAGGATAAGTGAGGAAAAACCATGGAAGGATGCACCTCTTTGCTTTTGACTCTAGAGGTGATGCCTTGAGTTTCTGCTTCACTTCCTTGCAACAATGAACTATAACATTGAATTGTAAGGTGAAGAAACCCTTTCTTCATTAAGCTACTTCTTGTCAGGAAATCTTATCACAGCAACAGAAATGAAACCATAACTTGGTTGTATTATTTGTTTTCCCATGACTTTTTTGAAAGCAGCATCTTGAGCTAGTGCTGATAAGGTTGATGCACAGGTGAAATCATTTACGGTCAAGCTCACAGATAGTTCAATTCCCAGAAGTCATATGCTTGAAGGAGAGTATAATTTTCAATAATTTGTCCTTTGACTGTCACAGTAGCGATATGACATAGGTGTCTCCTCCCCAATTAAAAAAAAACCTCATCTAAATCATATTGTCCTGTCATATCTTTCTGCAAATTATCGCTTTTGCATTTAATTATTGTTGCATTTGCTTTTAAGTGTATGTCATCATTTTTGGGGTTGATTGAGTGGTATTGAAAGTCCATTCTTAAGAAAGAGAAAGAGATTGAAAAATTTTAACTACAAAGTTGAATTATTTCTGCTCCAAGTTATCTGTGGTACAGTACCTATAGTTTGTGAATAGGTTATGTTGTATAGCTAGTAGACATGATGGCAGATCTTGAAATTCAAATCGTTAAGGAGTTGAGTTTACAGGGAGGAGATCAACCTTGTTTTCAAGACAGGCATGCACTGATTAAGTGTCATAAGGAAAATGAAGACAGTCAGTAAGATAGATGTTAAAATGACATACCGGTGGATTTAACGATAAAGATATGTTAGATAATGCAGGAAAAGAAAAGGTAAACATTTTTTCTTGAGCCTCTACAAGAAAATAAAGCTTTGTTAACAATATCTTGATTGTATTTCAGTGAAATTCATTTTGATTTTTTACCCATAAAATACTAATTTTTGTAAAGCTGTTGTGTGTTACTAAATTTGTGATATCAAAGAAACTAGTGAATTGTATATGATATGATAAATTCTAAATCTTTCTTTATGTGGCCTTTAAATTAGCACAAATATGTAATTAGTACTACATGTAGTTATTCATTGTGATAGTTTGTTTTCTCCATATGAGTTTAAACTTATCTTTTTAGTCTTAGTCACTACACTTTATTTATTATTATTATTATGTAATTTATTAGATTTTAAAAAAAATTACCAATCCAAGTTACCACTCCCTTCCATCCTTTCACCCCATCCACCCAGCCTCCCACCCCACCTCCATCTAATCCTCAGAAAGGGTAAAAATATAACCTTGTGGAAGGTCCAAGGCCCTCCCTACTATTTCTAGGCTGAGCAAGGTATCCATCCAAAACGAATAGGATCCCCAAAAGCCAGTACATGTGCTAGGGATAAATCCTGGTGCCACTGCCAGTGGTCCCTCAGTCTGCCCCAGCCATGCAGCTGTCAACTATATTCAGAGGAACTAGTTTGGATTAACTTTCAATCATGGTTTTATACATTGAAATACATTTTCACTATTGGAATATAGAATTTGGTGTATTCCAACTTCTTCTATAAGTAATATTTCACTTAGAGTACAGAAATATGTAATAACATCAGCTGCTCTATGCAAAGAAAATATCATGAACAACTTAGTCAATTTTAAATTTATATTAAATATACAATTCATGAATTCATTTTGCAATACACACACATACACACACACACACACACACACACACACACACTCTGCCCTAAATGTATGTCAAGTTTTGGTGTTATACTACAACAGAATTTCAACAAAAGAGTTATTATATAGGGAAAAAACACTTTGTAGGTGTTCCTTAAGTGCTCAAGTAATTACCTGTCTCTAGTGAACTTTGCATTTTGTACATCTTTTAGTCATTCCATCAAATCTACTTATAACTTATAGAAAAAATACTTTCAACTAGGACAAGCTATGCAAATATAAAAGTTTGGATGTGGTGAAAATTACTGCTAAATTGTTTCAAACTTGGTTTCAAATGAAACAGATTTACCTTACACTTCTGAAGGCCATGAATCTGAAGTTAATCCCATTAAAAATCATGATGTGATTCATTCTAGAGACTCAAGAGAAAAATCAATATTCTTGCATATTTATTTCTCACTTGTACAGAAACTTCTTTTATTCATTTTATGATTCCTTTTTCCATCTTTAAATCATTCAAATATCTGTTTTATTCTTCCCCCTCTTTTTCTGTTCTTTATGCTCTTTAAGTCATCTTATAAATACTCTTAGAATCAAAACTCAGATCCATTGTCCTTGGCTTCTCAGTCAGCTCTCATTGTCAGCCACGTTCAGAGTCCGGTTTGATTACATACTTCATCAGTCCCAGTCCAGCTGGTGTGGTGAGCTCCCATTAGATCAGCTCCATCGTCTCAGTGGGTGGGCGCACCCCTCNATTGGGAGGGGGCAGGAGGTGGAAATTTTTAATAATAATAATAAAAAAATAAATAAAAAATACTCTTAGAATTATATTAAACTAACTGAATGACTAAACAATAACCTCTCCATGTTAAAAAAAAAACCCTTGTTTTAATCACAGTTAAAATGTCTCACTTGCCATGTAAACTAACCATTTTACAGATTTGGGGAAATAGAGTCTGGTCATACTTTTGTACTACTAGGAAAGTGTCAGATTCTACATGAATTCATGCAGTTACTCATCTTCATTCACCACAATATCTCTTCCACCCTTTCCTTAAATTTCTGCTTTTCTCTTCTTCCTGTCTATTTCATATGTACATGTGTAATTACAAATTATATATTATATTTGATATATTTGCTATTATATTCTAATTTGAGGAATTATTTTTTAAAAACATAAATTATCAAACTGTTAAGCAAAATCTGGGGGGTTCTCCATGACCTTGACATTCCTGTTTTTTCTCCTCTATAATCAGTTAAATTTGATAACATATACTATTCACATGATAAAATAAGACCCAAAATACATCATTACTATTTAGAATTCAACACTTCTTTCATTTATTAATGACAAAACATGTGCTCTGATATAATTTTAAATTTCCAAATGTAAGCAAAAATGTTTCTCCTAACAATTGTTTTGATAATTCTGATTCAACCTAGAAACTTTTCTTTCTTACTCCAGGTTTCTCTTTAAAAAAAAAAAACTACATTATAGGGAAACTTTTCATGAAGTAAAAGAGTTTCTTTAATACTTGCAAGGTTCAAACAATTCTCATTTTTCCATCCTGGAAAGTTGTTCCAAAACAGCAGTACCATCAGACCGGAAATGTTTGCATTACTTTCCAATGTAAGGAACTAAGGATCAGTTTTCTTGTATGGTATTCCTTAATTTCTTTTCTATAACACTTTTAAATTTGTTTATAAATTATGATTGTAGTATTTATCCCATCCATTTCTGCATCAACCCCTTCCAAGTGCCCTTTGTTCCTTACCAAATTTATTTCCTATTTTGATTTAAATATATATATATATATGTGTTATAAATGGATCCTGATCAGTTCATATATTGTTACTTCTATATACATGATCTCTGGGCTGACCATTTGGTATTCAATAACCAATTTCAGAAGCCCTTGCTTAGGGAAAACAATTTTTTCCATTTTCAGCATTTTCCAATTGCCTGTACTTCTTAGTCTGTAGCTGAGGCTCTGTGAGCTTTACTTCTTCCATGTTAACAAGTTCATTGGTTTCATCATTGTTCAAGTCTTGTTTTGGCAACTATGTTGATGAGAATTCATGGGTGCATGCATTCTGACATTAGCAGGAGACATTTTCATAATCAATGCACCATTTCTATGCCTCTTAGTTTTTTTTTTTTAGCCCCTGTTCTGCAAAGGTCTCAAAGCCTTATACATGAGAATTGTGTTATAGGTATATTATTTGAAATTGGGCATCAGATGATCTCTTGTTATCTACATTTTTTTTGGCTGTGGTATTCTCTTATGATGTCTGTGGTTGTTTGAATGATAATGGCCCCCATATGCTGATAAGTTTGAATAATTGGCCCATAGTTGGTAGAACTTTTAAGAGGTGTTGCCTTGTTGAAGGAAGTGTGTCACTGAGGGTGAGCTTTGAGGTTTCAAAAGCCTATGCCAGCCAGATTTAAAGAGAGAGAGAGAGAGAGAGAGAGACTCTCTCTCTCTTTCCAGCTTGCAAATCAGATATAATCTCTCAGCTACTGCCCCAGTACCATTACTACCTACATACTGGCATGCTCTCTGCTATAATAGTCATGAACTAACCCTCTGAAACTATAAGCAAGCTCCCAATTAAATACTTCTTTTTATAAGTTGCTTTGATCCTTCTGCTTCTTTACTGCTATAGAACAGTAACTAAGTCTCCATCTGTTGCAAAGAGAGATTTCATTGATGAGATGTGAAAACTATACTTAGAACTGAAGAATTGGAGCTGAGCATTGCAGATGAGGAAGTGTATGCTATGTTTTTCTTTCTGGGTCTGGTTTACCTCACTCAATATGATATTTCCTAGTTCTCCCCACTTACCTTAAAATTAATGATTTCATTTTTCTGTACAGCTAAACACAATTTTATAGTTTATATGTGTTATACATTTTCTTTATCTATGCTTCAGTTGCAGGGCATTTAGGTTGTGTCCATTTCCATCCTGTTGTGAATAGAGAGGCAATGAACATGTCTGAGCATCTGTGGTGTAAGATATCCAGTCCTCTGGGAATATGCCAAGGAGTGGTATGTCTAGAACATATGGTAGACTTAATTTTAGCTTTCTGAGAGTTCTCTACAGTGATTTTTATAGTGGTTGGATCACTTTGCCATTCCACTCACAGTAAGTGAGGGTTCCCTTTCCCCCATATCCCATCTAGCATTTTTTGTTGTTGTTGATTTTGTTAGTCTTTGTTAATCTGACTATGGTGAGGTGAAATCTCAAAGCTGTTTTGATTTGCATTTGCCTAATTTCTGGGGATCATAAACATTTTTGAGTTATTTTTTAGTCATTTTTATTTCTTTGATTGAGAACTCTGTCCAGATCCCAAGCATGAATTGGGTATTATGTGTCTGGAGGAAGCAGAACATTTCCAGGAAAATTATTTTGACCTAATTCTTGTTTGTCTCTCTTTGTCCTGTCCTTCATAGAGTAAGTAGCTCTGTCATTTTATACTACCACTATGATGTTACTTCCCACCACACGCCTGTATAAGAACACAGTGAGCAAATCATGAACTGAATCAAAACAAATCATTCTTCTCTTATATTATCTTAACAGTTATCTTTTCAAAATAATAAAAGGCTGACTAACACCTGATCTTCTTTGGAAGATAAAGCTTATAGAGCAACCATCTTATAAGTACATAAATCATCTTATTCACTATTGCTGAAAGTTGAATGTAGAATCCCACATTAATAAATTTTCTCTCCTGGAACTGTGTCAAATTCTCACAGTGGAGATCTAAAAACAATCCTTTGTTTCATGTGGAAGTATGTTCAGGCATTCTAGCAAGTGAATATTCTTCAGCAGAACATGCTACTAGTGCATTTTTCCCATCTTGAAGAAAGTGCATTGTTACAACAGTTGCTTCTACACATATATGATGTAGGCTTTCCCTCTGTGTACTGTAATTACCATTAATGATTAAAGAAATTGCTTTGGACCTATAGCAAAGCAAAACTTAGCTAGGCAGGGAAAGTTAGGCTGAATGCTGGGAGAAGGAAGAGCAGAGTCAGAGAGAGATGCCATGGAGCCACGTCCAGAGGCTGACATGCTGAAAATTTGTTGGTAAGCCACTGCCATGTGGTGATACACAGATTAATGGAGATAGGTTAAATTAATCTGTAAGAGTTAGCCAATATGAAGCTAGAACTAATGGGCCAAGCACTGATGTAAATAATATGGTTTCTGAGTGATGATTTCAGGTCTAAGCTAGCCAGGAGGCCAGAAACAAACAAGTAGTGCTCTCTGCAACAGATGGAGGTCTCATTCTAACACCACAACCCCCCAAAGATGGATTTTTATTAAGAAAATCATGATGTATTTTCTCACTCATTTGGTTATTTATGTGTCTGAGGTTTCTACATTTAAATTGGTTTCATGCACATACTGTAAAGTTGGGTCCTTTTCAAAGTCCACTCTGACAAAGTCTGTCCTTAACTTATGTTTTAGTTTATTTATAAGGTGATTAAGGTAAATTTGGTTTAAAGTATAATAATTTATAACTTATATTCTGAATATTTATTTAAGGGTCCCTTAAGTATTAATAATAATTAGCTTGGATTTCATATAATTACAAAATATGTCACCTAAATATCTCATTCAGATGTTTGCTCATTTTTTGTTGCTGTTTTCTTTTTGAGATAAGGGCTCATTATATATGCCCAGGATAATTTGAAACTCATCATGTACATCAGGCTGCCATGAACTTAATGAAGTTCCCCTGCCTATCTTCCCATGCCTTGGTATGACAGACAAGAATGACCATGTACAACATTCTTTGTCTTTTCACACAGTATTTTTCTTTTTTAATGTTCAAGCCAGACATGTGTTGTCAATAAGATTTGAGACAAATAAAACTGAGGTGAGGATTTGTTTTAATCAGGGAGTGATTTGTAACTGCACTTCAGGATCGCTGTAGGATAAAGTGTCAAGTTTTCAGATTATTTGAATGTTCTTATTTTTGTCTTCCCCCTTTCACTTTATATTTTCTATCTAAATTTCTTCAAAAACTTTTACATCTTGCAGTTCTTTAACTTAGTGCCTCTGATATTATATGTAACTTTTATTGTCTTCAAGATTCACCCATGAGAAAAATTTCTTCTTAACTTTTAAAGTATAAAATCATTATATATACCTATATAAACATATGTGTGTATGTGAGTGTGTGTGTATACATGTATATGTATTCCTCTGACCAACAACTTGAGTACAGATTTCCCATGCCTGTTACTGGGGTTTTGCTGTGTGGTTCATGATTCATGAGTAGAGCATCATAACCCCATGTGGCATAACTCCAACTCCAACACACACACATGCATGCATACACTCATGCATGCACACACACACATACGCACACACAAAGTCATATGTTATTAATCTTCTGAAATAATATGCTGCCCTGTAGATTTTTCAAGCATCTTTAGTGTTCTTTATTCTGCTTTCACTCTCCTTTGTATTAATCATCTTCCTTCATGCCCAGTTAATGTTGCCTCCATTTTCTATAGCAGCTGCCTACTACTATGCCCCTCTCTAAAGATGCTGTTCTCCCTGTTCTTCCATAGTCCCTTTCCATTTTTCTATTCTTTTTTTCTGTCACTCTAGGTTATATACTCATATCTGAAGATTTGGACAATTTTTCAATTCCTTTTTTTTTCTTCGTAGCTGGATAGAATTCTGATATGTGTATATACCACTTATTAGTTGAAGGATATTTGGGTTGTTTCCAGTTTTTAGATATTGTGAACAGAGCAATAATGAACATGGTTTATCAAATATTTGTGGAATTTCATATAAAGAACTTTGGTTTTATACTAAGGAGTGGTATAGATGGCTATATGGTAGATCTAATTTTATCTTTTACAGAAATGTCCACACTGATTGCCAGTGTCTGATGTGGTCACCAGTATGGAGTTGAAAACAATGACTTCCCCTTTCCCTGAATATACCAGAAACAAATAATCCAGTTGTGAATGGTAGTGCTCCCTGAGACCCTTCTTGATTCAATCCTGTGAAGACCTAGTGAATGGAACCACAGCTGAATAGCTGAGATTAGTTATGTAAATTAGTTATGTTAATAAGATTATTCAATCTTATTTAAATGGATTATTGATTAAAACAGTTTAAATAATTTTAATAGCATTTCTATATATAAGATAATATCATCTACACAACAGACCATTAAAATTTCTTTTGATTTGTAGGTAGTTGTCCTCCCTCTTGCTAGTAATTTGACTATAAGGCTGAATGGAATTGTCATGAGTATGTTTTTTTACTACAATGTATGATATTTGTAATACACTCCTTTTTCTTATCTGTATGTATGCTCGTGTGAGGTTTGCACATATATGTGTACAAGTGATATATGTGTATATGTATGGGTGTGTTGTATATGCATGTGTATGAAGGCTAGATGAGGGAATCAGGTGTTCTCTTCTATCATTCCTTATTCCTTTGATGTAGGATATCTTGCTGAACCTGAAACTTTAATTTTTTGGCAAGGCTGATAGCCAGCAAGGCCTAGTAACTTTGCCTTTTTCTCTCTCAGTGCTGTGGTTACAGTAAAGAGTATGTGTGGATCCATACCATGCCTTTACATTGTTGCTAGGATTGGAACTTCAACTCTCTTGCTTGTGCATCCATTAGGATGCATCAAAAGATGAATATGGTATGTACCCACTCATTAGTGAATTCTAGCCATAAATAAAGGACATTGAGCCTATAATTCGTG
>LOEQ01003276.1:119202-157683 GCA_001685075.1 Bramus lutescens | reverse complement strand
GGTTGGGTGTTATAAGTCAAGGTCATGGGTTGGAGCAACTTAGGTTCCAGGAAACAGAGACTTAAAAACAGAGATTCAACTTTTACAGTTGGAAATGGAAACTTATTTTTAACAATAAGGCATAATGGCTCCTGCCTTGAAAATGGAGTCAGGCAGCTTCCTCACGTTTAAGAGAGAAACTATAATCTCTATCATGCTCTGCTGTGACCTATGTGGTTCATCACAGTTTATTTCTTCAAGTACATCTTTTTCCATTTTTGTCCCTCATTCATCTATTTTTTAATTACTCTTTTTCCTACCTTATTCAAAACCTTGAAAGGGTCTTTCTTCCTAAAATGTTCCAACTTTTCCCTTCTGATTGTTAATGCTTTTTTATTGTTCATATCTTATCTCAGGGGCCAGATCCTGAGGGAAGCCTTCATCTATATTATAGGTAAGCCTACCTACCAGTGTCTACATAGCTTGTTTATACCATGAATATTTTCTTCATAAGATATTCTGTATGCAAATTTGTGATTTAAAGATTGGATTAGCTGGGTTTTCACTTCTTTTACTAGGTAATAATCTTTGCTATTCCTGGACTATGGGTTTGATCATTATTATAAATACAGACCCTACTTAACATTACCTGTAAATGGTAGGTTTCCAACAGAGAATCATCAATAATATTGAAAAGACAGGCACATTGTGTTATTCAGTTGTGGTTCAGATATTAATGTTGTTAGAAACAAACAATGAAAGTCATAAAGGATTCTACAAACAAAGGGAAAAAAGTTCAACAAGACAATTATTTTTCGATAAATGGTAAGCAAAGGGAAAAGTTCAGGAAATATGAGACCTTGCTTAGCTAATCACCTTTGGTTTTCAAGAATATTCTCATAATATGGCATAAGATATATATTTTAATATTTGTTTGACTACTTGATTCAGAATTCATTATTTAGTTATCTATGTTCAATAACATAGAACAATATTCTTACCATATGTATTAGTTCTTCATGTATTGTACCGGTTAGGTTGCTTTGTTTAAATTTTAGAATTGTGTATTCAGTTTAAGTCCTTGAAGTGTCTGAACTAAAAATCATTGGTAGCATTATTTTGCATCAAAGAAATGTGCTTCTGCCTAAGAAATAAAAATGCAGTCCTCTAAAAACTATTTTAAAAGCACCTTTTTAACAGTCTTGTATTTTTCTTTCTATAAAACTCAGAATTGCTAAGCATAAAATGAATTCAGTTGCCACGAGAAAGGTGTGAGCATGAATGTATAATAGTTAAAATTATTCATAGTAAATGTTCTTTCAGGGAAGGAAATAGTTGTATCAAGAGAAATGCTTTCTCTGAGACAATTCTAAACAAATTATCACACACCACATTTGCGATGTGGTCTATGAAGTTCCGAATGGCAAAATATTTTTGTAATTGGCCTATCTATCTATGGTCAAAGAGATGTAAGTTCAGCCCTGTTGCTTCATTCCTTATTAAGGCTGATGCTACACAGATGACAGAGCATATATATTAAGGAATAACTTATATTTTTACTGAATTAATTTAGCCAGAAACACAGTTATTTTAGACATCCCAGGAGCTAGAAAAAAAAGGCACATCTCTACCTATTGGGAGAAGGAAGAAGGAATAAAATGTAAATGAAGGAAGAAAATGTAAATGAAGTATGGAGCATGGTGAGAATAAATACTATATAAACATCACACAGTGAACACTTTGATAAATATTAGTCCCTGTTTCTTCACATTTGTTACAATGCTTGACTTGTCAGAGAAGTACTGATTATAAAAGTACAGCTACACAGTTGGAGGGACATTTCATCAGAAATGGCAGTGTATTCAATTTATTTGTATTCCTTTTCATCCATGAAAGAAACAGGATAAAGAGATTGAAGGTTTCAATTTGGAAAGCTCAGTGGGGTATAAAAGGAACTATCAGTAAATGGTACATAATGTCTAACATACAATAACAGGTAGGGAAAAACTCAGAACTAAGTATTCTATAATGTTTTGAATTCAATGACACCATATTTTACATGGGAATTTCATCTGTGGTCTAATACTAAAATAAAGTATTTCTAGCCCAGTGGTGGTGGCACATGCCTTTAATCTCAGCACTCGGGAGTCAGAAGCCCGTGAATCTCTGTGAGTTCGAAGCCAGCCTGGGCTACAGAGCGAGTTCCAGGACAGGCACCAAAGCTACAGAGAAACTTTGCCTCGAAAACAACACCACCAAAAGAAAAGAAAAGAAAAGAAAAGAAAAGAAAAATAAACCAAAAAAAGCACTTCTGTGGGAGTGCATAGGAGAAAAAAATGGGATAAGGTGTCTCCCTCTTTTTCACATACCACTCTAAACCTCCCTGACACTAGTGACTCTAAAGACCATACCTTGTAAATTCAGTTATGTGATCATTATGTTAATAATCCTATAGTGAAATAACCCAGAGTTTAACTGTAATACAACACTTCAAAGCAATTTAAAGCCAAGGCTCCAAGGAAAACCAAATGGGTGCACAGTTTCCATATGAAGTTTAGGAAGAAAAGGTATTACATTTGAATCCAGAAAGATCATGCTTTTAAAATGAGATTTGAGTCTTCAATGAATTAGGCCTGTGTGGTGAGCTTAGGCCTTGGAATGCAACCATCTGAGTAACAGGCCAAGTCAGTTAACAATCTGTGTGCTTTCTCCTTACTGTTTTTTCACAGTATGGCTAGAAATAAAGTGCCTGTATGTAGATGGTGTCAACCCAAATTTCAAAGAACACAGATAGGTAAAGCTTAGAGAATAGCTTGTTCTCTGTGATTCTGTGACATGAATAACAGTTGCCCTTTTATTGAGTAAAGTCACTACAAAGTAATACTATTTTTTACCACCTGTAATCTTTTCCAGTCAAGCACATCTCAAATAATAGGGATGGCCAAGGGTTTTGTGAATTTTTCAGGTATATGACACGTTCCAATAGCTGCTGTAATAAACTGGACTGTGTTGGTCTGTAGCTAAACTTGTTATATACCCACTTTCAGCTCTATGTTATTTACTCTTACATTGATGATCAAAAACAGTTCATCAGTCCCCAAACTGCAAGAGCATAGAAGACAATTCAGTCGAAACAAGCATGCCCAATGACTTTACTAAGAAAGATTTCTTGTTTGAGACAGTGTTTATGTAAAGAGAATTTCTATACTTAAACTATGTAGGATAATACTATATGGACCTCTTTTGTAGATGGAGACACACAAAATAGAAACTGAGAAAAATGCTAATAAAAAAGATAATGCAAAAATTTTCAAGTATTTCCCACATTTATTTGACCAAGACTTGTTTTTTACTAATATATTTCCTAAGTTATGCTGGATGTATAACTGTGGTTCCAGGGACAGACTAAGAAAATGATCTTGTAATTATATTTAAGCTACACTTCCACCAAAAGGACAGTGGGTCATTGTGTCAGTATGAACATGCTGAAAAGAAAAGGAGTAGAATTATTAGCTATACTAATTTTTTTATTGTTGTAACAAATTGCCACAAGGTACATGAAAGAAAATAACTGAATTTGTTTTTCTACACTCCTATAAGCATGAAACAAAAAGAAATAATAGTAATAAAGAGTCAGCAATGCTGTAATTGTTCAGAAAGTTTCAGAGCCTTATCTAACTCCTCTAGTTTGTGGTGGTCACTGACAATCACTAGCATCAGGTTAATTTTGTGTGACTACTTCACGTGTTCCTTCCTTCATTAAAGTTTACATTACCTCATAAGGACAAGAACTCACTGGACTTGTAGCATAACCCAATATTTATTAATGTATTTGTGGAGTCTCCTATTTCTAGTTAAGGTGATATTCATAGAATCTTGATCTGGTGATTAGGAACATATCAACATTTGGAGGAGCCTACAAAGATTGTGTTTGCACACTTGCTAATATGAGCATATATATGTGATTGCATGAAACACACCCAAATTATTCAGGGCAACCTACTTTCATAATACTCAACTATCTGTAGTTGATAATTAGCATCAACTACAAAAAAGAACCCTTAAGAACAGCTTCTGGATTACTGTTGAATTGAGTAATGGGATATATTGCCTAATCAAGTTAATAGATAAATCTTAATATCAAATTTTTAAGTCAGTATATTTGTATTTTTTAGAATATTTTAAAATTATAATTATAAAATTATCCCTCTCTGTTGTAGGAGGTTTCCTTCCTGCTTAGTCCCATATTAATCACACAGAAACCATACTATTTGCAATACTGCTTGGCCAATATCTTAGGCATATTTCTGGCTAACTCATATCCTAAATTAACCCATCTCCATTAATCTGTGTATCACCATGTGGTTGTGGCTTACCAGGTAAAGTTCAGTCCAGCATCTGTCTCTGGTGGGGGGCTACATGGCTTCTCTCTGACACTATCAATTTTCCTCCCAGTATTCAGTTTAATTTTCCCTGCCTACCTCTATTCTGCCTTGTACAGGCCCAAGACAGTCCTTTATTAACCAATGGTATTCACAGCATACAGAAGAGAATCCCATATCACCTCTCCTTACAAAATGTTCTTGGATTATGTTTGTCAGATGTCTTTATCAGTTAGTCTTGTGCCTGAAAGAAAAGGAAAAGTGATATAATGCAATTTCATTTTGTTCAGATATACTTTAAAAAAATCATAGGAATTGATTGACTATATTTTGATATCTTTACTTTGAAATGATCTGAGATATATCCTAAGCTAGTATTTATAAATGATAATACATGGCCAGATGTCGTGATACACACCTATAGTTCCAACTACTGGGGTGACTGAAGCTGGACTCTAGGACTCACTTGAGTCTAGGAGTTCTAGGCTGTAGTGCACTATGCTGATTGGGTTTCTGCACTAAATTCTGCATCAATATGGTGACCTCCAAGAAGCAGGGGACCACCAGTTTGTTTAAGGATGTGTCAACTGGTCTAGGCCAGAAAATAGGTGCACTGAGCCCAGAGAAGATATATATATACCTTGTTCCTGTTTACTTGAAACTTTGAGACCCAGCCTGAAATCAGAAGCTAATATAGTTTCTTTTCTACATTGCTCCTCAGATGTCTATAAAGAGATGTAATACAATGTACTAAGCAAAGAGTCATTCTGAGAATGGGATTTTGGACCACCTCACCTCAGTAATATCAATGACATTGTATGTTTTGATATCACAGGTGACATGTCTGCATTAATACATCAAGACAAAGACAGAAAAGATTATTACTTTCCCTTTTACTGAAGACAAAATTTAATGAGGTAGGTCATACACCATTTTGAGAATGGTTACACCAGTATAATTCATCTGTACTACTGATGTCAATTATCCTGGACACAATTACATCCTATTCAAACAGCTGTAAGTCAAAGATGCCTAAAGAGTCTGTCTCTAGGTAATTACTAACTCGAAGGAATGTGAGGGGAGACTAAGCAAATTGTCAATTTCTATACAAGAGACATGGAGCACAGAACTTGTAGCTCTTCTGGAGGTGCATGTTTCATTTGTTGCTAAGAAAGAGCAGGTTTCACAGTTAAAAAGCCATCTTCTTTTAGCACTGACAAAAAGGATATGAGACTTCAAAGACACTTTCAGAAATGTAGCTGAAAAGTGGATATTAGGAGAGGGGAAGGAATGATTCACAAAGTCCTTATCACATCTGTTTCCATGATGATTTTATAAGATTTAATAGCCTGACATTATTGATTTGTTTTCAACCTAATTATAGGAGAATGTTACAGAAACCCAGAATGATATGGTAAAATATGAACAAGCAAACCTCAAAGATTGACATAATAAAAGACCTTTCCAAACTTCTTTTCATCCTTGTGGCTATTTACAGGCCCTTTACAATACATGGCTAAAAGAGGGCCATTGAAGGGCCTTCCAACAATTGAAGATCCTTAAGAAATATAGATGAAAACACTTTGAAATTTCAAATTAACCAGGACTCCCCTATGATCTCATGGATCAATTTGCACACTATTGATATCCAAAAACGTTTGAGGAACCAACATATAGATTTCTCCAAGTGAAACATTTGGGATCCAGTTATTAGTGAGTAAATATTTAAAAATCTACTGTGTCTAAGTTATGTTTTTCTAATAAAAACACCATTTGCATTTATTGGAACTGTGAGGTTATGACAGCAAACAAAGGCAACTATTTCGGAATGGTACCTTTATATAGTATAATATTTAGAAGAGAATGAACCTTACATAAATTACATAAGCAGTATCAGTTTATTCAAATGTTCATTTCTATGATGTGAAGATTTAAAGAAAAATAGGTAATCATAAGTATTAGTTGTTGTAATTAGAATTATAAAGACTTCTACAATAACTCAATATATCTAATTTCTTTCAAAGTATGGGGGTAATTTGTGGTAGATCAAAAACACTATAGAGAGGAAATAGCTGATACCACATGAAAGTCGATCAGGTTCTTTATTATTGTTCACCCTGAGATAAAATTTGGTTGTTTAGTGCTTTTAATCCTTAGAAACAGAAAGGGTGAATAATTTCTAGTAATCTTGTATTCATTCCCTTTTCTCTTACTAAACAAATTTCATTTCTTAAAACTGTATATGTACTTCCCCCTCCACAAACACACACACAACTTTCTAAATGTCAGTTTTAATGCCTAGTTTAAGATCACTATCCTTTGGGTAAAAGTTATAATCCCGTGAGTTTGTCTTTAAGAATTTAGTAGTTTAACTATGTTTTATAATTTGAGAGACATTTTAGTTGTCCTTGAAAGTTGCCCTGTGGAACTGTCCTTTGGCAACCAGGCTCTCAAGAGCCCTAAATAAATGAAAATAGAGAATATTTCCCATTTTATCTTCCCAAATATTTCAGTGTTCAATTTCATTTAAAGTGATCTCAAGAAGGGGGGATAGCTCCACTAAAGCAATCACACGTATTACTGAAGAAATGTTTTGGTGATCCTTTCTGCTGAAAAGATGCAATGCTGCTCTCCCTCTGATGACCACAGTGTTCCAAATAAGTAAACTTTCTGTAAAGGCAAACAGATATTCTTTAATATTTACTTTGAAGGGACTGGAAAGATGGCCCACTTGTTAAGAACATTTCTTGCTCTTACAGAGTAACCAGGTTCTTCTCCAAGAACCCACAATGTAGTTCATAACAGTCTGTACCTATAGGGGATCTGACACCCTCTTCTGGCCTATGCAGACACAGATATGAATATGGTTCACAGACATACATGCAGGGAAAATAATCATATACATACAACTAAATTTAAAAACTTTTACTGTAATGAGTCTTTTTCTCCCAAACAACAACATGGAGATATATTAATTATGAAAGCTTGTTCAATTGCTTAGGTTTGTTCCTAGCTAGTTCTTAAAATGCAGATTAACCCCTATTTTGAATCTATGTTTTATAAAGTGGTTTGTAATGTCCATGCTGCTTGCTCTGCATCCTTGGCATCTCTTCTTTCTTCTTCCCAGCTTCCTCTGTGTCTGGAAATTCTGCCTAGCTATTTTGCCCATTCTGCTTTTTATTGAACCAATAACAATGGTACATAATCACAATTTACAAAATGATTATTCCCCAACAGTTTACTTTGAACGTGGTTATTCAGAAAACTAACTTGTCAATCCTGTCAGTCACTCAGATAAGTGTCTATGTTGAACACTATGAGAGAGAATATAAGGGAAAACATATGCTGTGATGCAACAACTAGTATACAGAAACTAAAAATATATATTTGTATCTGTTAAGGAGGACTGCATCCATAACTTGCTTACTTGTCCATAGAACTAATACATTGCAAGAATGATAAGTGACCAAGCTTCATATGTATTTTAAAATGTTAAGTCCAATTAAAATGGTTTTAATATGAAGTGGTTTATTTTAGAGACAAAGAATGCCAAGTATTTTCCCCTGTTAATGACAAATTAAAATTTTTTGAATGTGGTTTCAAAAATTGTGCTGATGAATTCATATTCTAGAACCTAACTTTTTTTAAAGTGGTTGGTGGATCAGGAATATCAGTGCCTTCTAAGAGTTTGTTGAAATGTAGAAACTGAAGCACCACCCGCTGACTGCAAGTTTCCAGCCCATCACGCTCCTCACATGCTTTCTGAGCACACCAAAGCTTGAAAAGCAATGGCACAGAGTTCTTGCCCCTACTTTTACATGATATTTTTCAAAGAACGCCAAAACATTCCTATTAGCATCAGGATTATAATTCTGGCAACAATATGGTGAACAGAGTTATGTTTAGAAACATGAGAGAAATATCAGCAGAAGACTATACTAGGGATAGCATTGGGTTTGTAGAATGAGACTAAATTTGGTCTCAAGGAGAGTTTATGCTCAGTTCCTGACTTCTCTCCAGCTGTGTGAACTGTAACCAAGTGTTTTATCTATGTAACTGACATTTGTTTTCAAAACTGAATTACCTTTTGTTAATAGAATAAAGCAAAGGAAACTAAATTTGATCTCAGTTAGAACCAGACACTTCAATATTAATTTCTCCACTATGATTAATGTAGTTTATTGCCTCAGAGGTAGTGGACACATTGAAATCAACTATGTTGTTGCTTTTAAGACTCATATTTCCTCAAACATTAGCCCCCTAATTCTCATTACAAATTTATTAATACCTATTGTGACTGGTGTGATTAGAGGATTCCTGTTTTACTCTCAGATCCTCAGGCAGTCTTTATATATTAAGATACAAATAAATTCCCTATAATTGACTAATGAACAGGCTCATGGAAAATTGAGAAAAGGAAAATAGAAAAATGCAAGAAGCAGAGAATCAGAAAGAGTCCTGTGAAATGCTTTGCCCTGTATATTGCATGGCTGTTATACATTAATTCACAGAAACTCTGGTTGCATGTCCAAAATCAAACCAGTTAAGTCAGCACTAATTGGGCTCAGTGGGTCATTAGTTTAAAACAGAGAACATGAAAGCTTGAAAGGAGATTGACGGAAAGGGTGCAGTGGGAGCTGGAGGAATATAGTGGCTATCAATTATGACCAAACAAATTGTATACATATATGAAATTATCAAAGAACAAAATATTATTTAAAACATCAGTTATTCTAGTATCATAAATATTGAACAAGTCACTTCTCCTTCCAGACTTAAATATTTCTATATTTGTTGACAAAGGTTTCTGTCCCACCTAGTCCCACAGCCATTCAGTTCCAAAGAAAAACACAGAGGTCTGCATTAATTATAAACTGGTTGGCCTATTAGCTCAGCCTTCTTATTAACTCTTACATCTTCAATTACCCCATAATTCTTGCTTGTGTTAGGCACATAGGGCTTGGTAACATATCAGTGAGGCATTCTCATCTTGATTCCTCTGTGTCTGGGTGATGACTAGAGACTGAGCCTTTCCCCTTCTCAGAATTCTTCTGTTCTGGTTGAACTGCCTATGCTTCCTGCCTGGCTACTGGCCAATTAGCAATTTATTAAAGCAATACAAGTGATAAGTCTTTTCAGGGTACAAGACCATTGTCCCATAGCACTACTCTTCTCTCTCTCTCTCTCTCTCTCTCTTCTCTCTCAGCAAGAACTCTGAATCTAATCTCCATTTGTTGGCAGAGCCTCGTAAAAGCGCTTCAAGGTTTTTGCAAAATTCACATTATTCTGTGCTCACTGAGACAACAGCATTGTCCATATTCACTTATAATGGTTCTGCCATTTGGTATATTCCCAGTGACCACTCCACACATTGATGATGAGCCCAGCAAATGCTTGCAGAATCAAATAAGGTTTGGACATCAAAGGCAACTGGAAGGCCAACCAGACTGAGTTCATCCCATAACTTGCCAGTCTGATCCTCAGAAGATGTCTGGGTGCTTACACTTAACAAAGAAACTAGATTCTGCTGGGGTTCTTTTCTTTTTCCTCTTTGCTTTTGTGGACTGAGTTCTGTATTTTCTCACAGGTCCCACTGCTGTTGTCATGGATGTCCTTGTTACAAGGTTGATCATTCCTGAAAAAGTTAAGTCCTGGTGTTACTCTGAATTGTTTTAAGTTCCCTTGTCCTAAGGAACTTTTCTCCCCACAATAACAAAATGCAAAGAATTATTCACTGATTATGGCTTCTCCACCAACAGAGACAAGGGAGTTTGCAGATTCATCAGACATAGACCACTGAATAGCTAAGACTGGTTGCTTGCTGCTATCCACTTCTCCTTCAGCATCCTCTTCCACAGATTGTTTTTTTTGATTTCTTCTGTTTCCACAATATTTTCTGCTTCTGTCATCTCCAGTGCATCCATGCTGTCCTTATCTTCCACTTCAAGACATCTTTCAGGATCATGGTCAATGTGTTCTGGACATAGAAGAAAGGCGTGTCTAAAGTCCTAAAAGAACCCCGCCCCTGCAGCTCATGGGAATGGTACATCTGGTACATTTCTCTTCACAGCATTAGTTTATACAGATTTAAAGTAAGACGTATAAAATAGTAAGTAATAGTAACAAAAGTGCATAGAAGATGATTTGGAAAAAAGTAAAAAATAAAAACTTTTACTCTTACAGAGTGAGCTTGAAAGTTGAACCTAGAGAGATGAAGATTGTAAGAACATCAGTGTGGAAAGAATATACAGCGGGTGTCAGAGAAAGCTCACTTTTCCTAATATTTCCTTTTCCTTTAAGATTCTCCAGGGAGACTGTACCTTGTGATTTTGAAAACTCACAATGGCCCTCCTACTAGTCTCCACTCTTTAGAGGTGTCAGAAGTAGTGCTTTGTGATGTCTATGCATCCCTAAGATGCTATTGGCTAGAATGAACAGTTTTCTCACCAATACATTTGAAGGATATAGTTTATCATTGTTCTGAGAATGAACATATAGGTGTGTTAGGAGCTCCTGGACAGACCAGTTCTTGGTTTCATCATGACTAAGGTGACTAGAAAATCAATGAAGCAAAATTGGGCTAAGCTGACACTGACTCCAAGGACTAAAGGGAGGAAAAAGAGGAAGGAATTTATTCCACTGAGATTCAGATTACATTTTAACGTAGGATGATGGCAACTTAGCTTCTTCATTAACTTTATCTTGAGATCTCTGCCCTATTATTGTATGAATTCACACCTCTTTTCATGAAGCCTGCAATCAAATCAAGTTCTTAACTGCCTTTTGTAAACTAATATTTTTCTGGACTTCCCCTGTTGTCTTTCTAGGTACCAAAGACAAGAATAAAGACAAAACGATCCCTAGGAGGTACAAAGAAAAAATTTCAAACATACAGTGTTTATCAAAAAAATTAAAAGATCAATAAGACCAACAATTTATGTTTGTTATCGTATGTTAAGTAGGAAATGGAAGGAAAAGAAAGGAAGGAAGCAAAATAAAAGACAGTGTCAGTCTAAGAAAAAGTGTCAACACAAGAGAAGATGTCAAAGTAAGAAACAAAAAATAATACCCATATTTAACCATCCTCAGAATAGATAAAGCCCTTGATAAGTTCACCACTTCAAATGAAGATCATCATAAGGAAAAGATCAGAGAACTTGCAAAAATTTGTAGCATTTCCTGGAGCCTGAAAAATGGACTAACATAAAAATATTGAATCATATATCAACAGGGAATATTGATGATGGTGATTAAAATAAAATGAAGTTATAGAAAGGTAATATTTCTGTTTCTGTGAATTCTGTGATGGGGAAAAACAGAAGAGAAAAAGCAGGTGTGTGATAAGGGAAGGTGCTAAGGAAATGGATGATTCTTGGACAAATCTTCAGTCAATAAGTAATGAGACTGGAGACTAATTTCTAAAGATAGTTTCCTTCTATGACAGTCCACATCTAAAGCAAAAAAAAAGAAAAGAAAAGAAAGGGTGCAACTGAATGTATATGGAGTGTTGGATACAACATCAGGGTCTGCATTGCAGATGGAAGAGTATTGATCTTTGAAAGATAACTATGACATCTAATTAGACAAGGCAGAGATAATACTGATAATTGCACATTATGTCAGGTGAAAGTGTTCAGAATGCAAAAAAAAAGAGCTGTAGAAGTCACTCTTCAAATTTGAAAATATTTGGAAGTCATAAATCCAAAGTGGATGAGGCCACTGTATTGTTTGAAGATTTGGATGCAGTGGTGGACTTCATCCAAGGATGAAGATGTGTGAATGGACCAATGAAAACAGAGGATGTTAGTTTGTTTCCCAGCCACCCAGATCCTAATAATCACACTGAAACTATACTAATTATAACACTGCTTAGACAATGACTCAGACATATTCCTAGGTAGTTCTTACATCTTAAATTAACCCATTTCTATTAATCTGTGTATCACCATGAGTCTGTGGCTTACCAAAAATATCCGGTGGTGTCTTTCTCCTACAACAGCTACATGGCATCTCCTGACTCCACTCTGCATATCTCTGGATTTCCTGCCTGACTTTACTCAGCTAAGCTATTGACCAAAACAGTTTAGTTCATCAACTAATAAAAGCAACACATATACAGAAGGACATCCCACATCAGACCAACCTCAGCAAGGGTGATACAAATGAATATTGTCTGGAAATAATTTTAATGCAAGAAATGAACCAAGTGGAATCTGTTCTTTGAAGAGGTCTTTAATTGGCCCATGTTTCTAAAAATTGTTTTGGTATAAGGATCACATCAGTTTTCAATGAATATGCAAAATAATAGGTTAATTATGACATATTTAGACATATATCTTATGCATTGCTTATACTCACCTTCCATTACCTTATATTATTCCATCTTCTCCTCTCATTAATCTTCCTCCTTCTAATATAAAGTCCTTGTTATGACTTGAATCTAAAATGTCCCCTATGGGTTAATGCACTGATTCACACAGACTTGTTGGCCAAAACGGGTCACTTAGAGAAGCCTTTGAAACCTTTACATGGCACTGCTTCCAGATGCATACAATGGGATGAAAATTTGTCACATGCTTGTACAGCCACTAAGCCTTTCATGCCTTCCCTATCAATATGAATTGAAATGCCCCTTAAACTGGGAGTTCAAATAAATCTTTTCTTCCCATAAATTGTTTCTATGAGGCATTTTGTCAAAATGATGCAAAAAATAACTAATGCAGTTCCTTCTACTTTCATGTCATTCACTATAGATTCTCTATCTTCTCTATCTTCAATTCTGCAACTAATCAAAAACAAACTAAACAAAAGGAAAATCAATTCTAGTGAAAAATTGGCAAAATATTCAGTGCAAATATCTTGTAAATTGTAAAAATGGCAAGCAGTTCATAAATACATGGTCAACATCATTAGTAATTATGGAAATGCAAGCAAAAATCAATTTGATGTCTTGAGGATACTGCTGCATTCTTTTTGATTTCACTGTTTGTGATGAGAAGTCTGCTGACATTTTTATTTGCTAAACCTTTGTAAACAGTGTAACTTCATTTTCTTTCTTTTGTTTATATTTTTGGAAAATCCATGGTCTTGCTATGTAGGTATGTATGATCATAATGCGTATCATATAGTCTAGGTTGGTTACCAGATCATAAAATTCTTTCAGACACAGCCTCCAGTTTTCTAGGATTATAGTCATGCATTATTATGCCAATCTTAGTTTGACTTTAAAAATTTTCAACTAATGTTCTTGCTCTCTGTTCCACTGTATGTTGTCTGGCTTGTTAATAGCTATTTTAAAGTTTTTTATTTTGTTTCTGTATTAGTAGTTTTGAAGATATTAGTTATATTATGCTTTAGAAGTGTTTTTCTTGATGTTTCCTTTGGATGCAATTAATGTTTTATATTTATATGATATAATGTCCTTTAAAAAATCTCAGCTAGTATGTTGCATATTTCCTTTTTCACCTTTTTCTATATGTATTCCTAATAATCTATTAACAACTATCTGATTTGAATTTAATTTTCCATTTTTTCTTTTGGCTTCATTCTAAATATTTTGTCTTTATTTATTTATTCACTAATATTTTAATCTCTAACATTTAATCAACTTTTGTAGATTTCCAGTGTATCTTCTCCCAGCTGTGATTTTATCTTTACAGATTGCTTTTGGATACTTTTTATAGAGTTTATATTTACTTAAAATGTCAAATTTTTCTTTTTAGATTTTTATATTTGCAGAATACATGTATTTAAATCCTTGCCCTCATTGTCATCTGGATTATCTTTGGGTCAGTTGAAATTATTTAGTCTTTAACACTCATTTATTAATTACTTTGCTGAATCAAGTATGTGATTATAAATCATAAAATGACTATTACATAATTAAATTTTAGTTGACTTAATATTTTAGAGCTGGTGAAAAATGGACATGAAAACAATTTTAACTGTGTTATTGTAAATTATAATATAGAGACACATTGTAGAGAATAATGGTGTTAGCCCTGAACTAGTAAATGTACAAATTTCAAAAACTTAGATATTTAAGCATTGGAAATTTGCCATTCAGACAAACAATTATATTTTATTTCAGCAGTTAGTTACATAGTTTGAATGTTGAGATGCCTGTGTTTAGAACAGTTTTAAAAATGACTACAGAATTGTAGAATCAAATGTAAAATGAAGTTATTTTTAGACTTGAATTTAACTTGCAAATGCAACAAAATACATGGATTCTGCAAGAGAGAAATAAAATTAGCAATCCTATTATTTTCTGATAAAATTCTTATAATTTTTTCTTTAACCAAGACTAATCCAAACATATGTCTTTATGTTTATCTGTGTGCTTGTTTTCAAGTCTTTTTATAATTGTGTTGATGTTGTATTTGCAATTTTTCTATAATAATAAAATTATTATAATGTTATATATTTTATATTACTTATTAAAATTGCTTCAGATAAAATATAAAATTATTTATTAGTTTACATTATATACAGAGATCCTCTTATTTCATACAATTATCATTTTGGTCTATCTAAATACCTGTAACTATTTGAAAGTTATCTGTAAAATATGACAATTTTGGTAGAGCTGGATGGTATCATTATTTCTTAATTCTCTATGTTATTTGTATTGCCTAAGTTCAGAATTTGGGAGTGTTTTTAATACTCAGAAATGCAAAAGCAATACTGATTGTGGTATTTTCTCTATATAAACAGTATAAATATATAAATAATATAAAACTCTATATAAATATTAACCACTCTCCATTTAGATGTATTTGTGCACTAAAACATCATGTTTTTAAAATAGGATTATAGTAAAATGTTAAATAACAGAAGACATATATATTGAATGTATGTTAAGAACTGCATAATATCTATTTTAAATATAAAGGAAAACATTTAAAGATCAAGTTTACCTCTGAAAAAAATATGGTCAGGGAATTATGTGAACGGTTTATTTTAAATTTTCTCAAAACTTTACTATTTTAGTCTTACATAATGCATTGACATCACTTTTGTGGTTTACATATACATTAAATTCAATTTATAACCTTTCATTAAAAGAATTCACTGCACAGATACTATTATGGAGGATATAAGAAAGCTATAGTGAAAAACACTTATTTACTGCATATAAAGGAACAGATGTATATTGTACCAGAGAGTTTTTAATAATTTATTTTCCATCAGTGAATGAGAGTATATATTAAACTGAAGGTGTCAGATTCCTTGGAGACAGAGCTGCAGGAGATTTTGAGCCACCCTACATAGGTGCTTGGAACCAAACTTGGGTCCTCTGCAAAAACAATACACATTCTTAAGCACTGAGCCAACTCTCTCGCCCTATAGCACTTTTTATATGACTGGTAGAAATTAAGTAAGACAATTTTTTTTATAGTTGTACCCATTCGAACTGTATTAATCGATCAATGTTTTAAAAACACAGTTCTAGCTGAACCGCATTAACAATTCCAAATAGTCAACAACTGGTAATCAATTAGAGAGGAATTGCAGCAATACTTTGCAAAGTGCAATTCCTCAAGAAAGGAAATTATTTGAATAGGTTTCCCAGCCTCTAAGTTAAAGGAGATAAGCAATTACAGTACTTCAGAGGATGCATCTAGATCTGTGACTTTTGGCAAGTGGCCTCAGGGTGAGGAAACGTCAATACTTCAATAACATAATGTAGATTTATATAAAAATGTACTTACTGTTTGACATTAAAATTAGAAAGTTTGATAATCTCCTATATGACTGAAATGTTGGGATAACATACTTTTCTAAGAATTCAGATTGCATGCTCTTGCAAAAATTCTGGAAAGTAAATTGACATTAATTAGTCTATCAAATATATGCGTATCCTAAATCCTAAAAGTGTGATGATGGAAGATTTGTCCCAGGGAAATTTTTATACAGGTCCATAAATTTTCACGCAATGTACGCATTGTGAATGAAAACTATAACAATGTGACAAGACCTATAAATATTGTTTGAAGTTTCCATCAGAAATCATTTCTAGGTGACACTGGAAATCTTCTAGTTTCACATTTTAACTGTTTAACATATAATATCTTGGGCTCCTTTTAAAGTCTTAAAAGTGAAACATTTATATAATCTCTGAAGTAGACTTTTGTAAAACATTTCAGACCATGAAATATTCAATTTAGGGTTGGCATTCCTTTTGAAATGTCTTTAAACTGCTAGCAGACATTTTAGTCAAATAAAAAAAAAACTTCCTTATAATAGCTGCTCAGAGTCAGGGCATCTGGTAGATTTTACTGATGAGGGGATAATATAATTCAGAGCCCTTAGTTTCAGGAAGTCCTCAGCAAATATTTTGGAAAAAAAACTAAAACAGTTTTTTTTCTAACCATAAGTACCAAAAGGGAAGTTTCATTCAGATTGTAAATCTGATATGGTTGCTGTCTTTTATCTAGACCGCAAGTCTCTAATTAAATCTTTCTTGTGTTTTAACTACAAGGAAACACTTGATGATTCACTGAATGTGATTTAAAATCAATAAAAGTGAAAAGACACTCTGGGTGAGCTGTCCGTTCAAAGCAAGCTAGAACACTCTCATGCTTCTTTGCAGAAAATCGAAAGTCTAACGCCTAACACACATGATGTGGACAGAGAACACTAATGTCCTAATGTATACTAGGGCTGTTATGTTTGCTCTGCATACATAATAACCATTCATCACTCTTCAAATTTTATGCTTCTTATATGGTCTACTGAAACTTTTTGCTGTTTCAGAGAAAGGCTATGTATTTTTTCTAGCCTGAAGAGATGAGATTGTTGCTTACAAAAATCCTAGTATATATGTAAATATTTTAACATTCATTAAAATGTTCCAAAATTAAAGTTATTTGGAGTTTTAAGGGGATTCAAGCATACTGGATTTTTTTAAAAATGAAAGTAAACAATAAAATAAACAATGAATTGCCATAATATATTTAGTAGAATAACAAAAATAAGATCAGCATCAAATGAGTGTGATTTCTTTTGTAAAGGATATTATGCTTCCTAGTTCTTGTTTTAAAGGCTTCCATTACAAAATAAAGTACAGACTCTTTAATAGTTTTTCTTTAGGTCCCCTAAAACTCAAACTTGCCCTTTTAGTCATATTAATTTTAAGTAATGTTCAAGCAACCTGTAGTTCAGTAAAACAATATCTTATATACTGATTTCACCTAAGGCTTACCTGTTTTTCCTATCATATCTATGCTATTCTATTATCAAGAAAGTAAGTGCTTTCAAAGTCCAGTCTAAAGTCTGCCTTCCATTTCTCTATTATAGGTATGTAAATGTGAAACTATTTAGAAATACATCAAAGTAGACTTGTTGGAAATCAACAGTGAAATATCAAATATGATCAATTTGCTGCAATAGCATCACATGTCAATAGCACAACTCTTCTACAAACTTCTGAATTTTTTCTGAATAAACCAAAAATATAGACAATTGGGAGAGTAAAGGTAAATGGAGTCTAAATCAGAGACTTTCTTTATCATAAATCAATGAAAATTCCATGTTATTAGTATTTTTCCAGGATACCATATGGAGATATTAAGAGGGTGTACATAGATGCAGAAGAACATCATATTGGTGTAGGAGGGTCTTCTTTCTATGTGTTGCTTTCATTGGTTGAATAAAGAAACTGCCTTGGCCTTTGATAGGGCAGCCCTTAGATGGGCGGAGAATATAGAACTGAATTCTGGTAGGAAGAAAGCAGGGTCAGAGAGAGCCGCCCGCCATGAAGCTGCCAGGTCAGACATGCTGAATCTTTCCCTGTAAGCCACGAGCTTGTGGTGACATACAGATTATTAGAAATGGGTTGAATTAAGATTTGAGAGTTAGCCAATAAGAGGCTAGGACTAATGGGACAGGCAGTGTTTAAATGAATACAATTTGTGTGTTGTTATTTCGGGGTATAAGCTAGCCAGGCAGCCAGGAGCTGGGTGGCGGGAAGCGGCCCGCCGCTCTTTTTACAACATCACATTGCTGTTTCAGAGACTTCATTCAGCAAAGATCAAGAGAGAATTTAAGCGCTAAAAAATGGGATCTTTCAACAGGAATCAATCCATTATCAGGGGTCAGATCTTAGCTTTAGAATTATGCATGCTCTTGGTAAGGCTATCCAACCCAGTGTTTCCACAGACTAAAAATTCTTCCTTCCCTTGACAGTATAATTCATAAACATTATCATATCTTCTCATCAAGAAGTGGCTCTATAAAATCTAGGTAATTTCATATGAAAGAATGAAATTGGACAGCATATATGAAAATGAATTCAAAATAGATTTAAGATTTACATGGAATACCCAAAACTACAAAGATAGAAAACCACATACAGGGAAAACTGCATAACATTGCAGTTTACAAGAATCTCTTAAGATTGAAATCTAAAACACAGGCAAAAAGTAAAACTAACAACAGCAAAACTATAGAAAACATTAAATTAAAAATACACATCAAACAGAATTGTCAACAAAATAGAGAGGCAATCTATAGAACAGAAGAAAATATATTTGAAACTTATAGGTGTTAGTAGTCTAATTATAAAAAGGTATAGGGAACACATATGCCCTAAGAGCAAAAGTAATGAGCCTTCTAGTCATGTCCAGCTCATAGGCTCTAGAAGTGAATAATTTATAATTATTTTGAAAAATGGACATAATGTCTAACTTCTTTCCAAATACTTAACTCTATTTCTCTAGATAAATGCAAATTTCAACTCTCATCAGAGAAATTTATTTTTGCAGTGGACAGTACTCCCAAATACTACAGAAACTAATAACTTCTCAAAGTGCAGAGAAAAAATGTCTATGGAGTATTCATCCATAAATGAGAGATGTATATCCTATCCAATCCTCTTAAGGCTCGTGATCATCATAGAAGGGAAGAAGAACAGTTGTAAAATTCAGTGGAGGACCGGGGAAAAGAGTGTTCTCTGTACTTGTTAGCTTTAATTTTCAACTTTTCACATCTAGAGTTAATAATAGAAGGGGATCTCAATTGACGGATTTCTCAGATAAGATTCGATGATGGGCAAGCCTTGGTATGGGTTGTCTTGATTGTTACTTAATATAAGAAGGTCAAGTTCACCTTGGCAAGTAGTCCTGGAATGTACAATAATACTGAGCAAAAATAATCTTAAGACTAAGCCAGCAAGCAACACTCTTCCTTAGTTTCTGTTTCAAGTTCTTGCTTGAGTTATGGCCCTTCCCTAAATGGTGGGTGATAACGTTTAAGTCAAATAAAACCTTTCATACATCAATTGCTTTTGATCATGGTATTTTTCACAACAGAATGTGACTACAACAGCCTCCGTTGAGGCCTACCTATGAACTCTGTAATGTGCTGAGTCTACAAACTTCAATCGTATCTGTCACTCCGTTCATACTTTCAAATTCCTTCACATCCAGATTACAACTAACAGTCAATTATCATAACCATGAAGCTGCTTGTTGCAGCTCTCCTGTACCCACTTTAACTATGCAACTTTACCTATTTACCTAAGTCATAATGCTTTTTTTATTTAGTCTTTAAATCTAGCTTTCTTTATGTGTTCCATCTCTGCTTTTGTGAATCTTGCATGGCAAAAACAATGAAATCAAAACAAAAAAAAAGCACACAAACAACCATGTGGATGATATTATCATTAGCTTCAATTGTGATGAACAACAGTTATAGATCCTCATTTTTTTACTCTCCCATTCTTCCAGGTAACTATGTCATAGCTTCTCCTTTCCCTTCAAACTTCTAATACCTTTTATCCCAAATGCACTCTACCTGTTGATCTTCCTAATTCATGTATAAATAGAAGCAACCCCCAAAGAAACCCTTCATTAACTATGTATTTCCATATATAAATTTTTTCATATAATTTGCATGAAAGAATTATTAGTACCCCTAGCTATGTCCAACTTCACTCCTCACTTGTTCGAATAATTGCCTCAATGGCATTTCAGTTTTCCATCATCAAAATTTTTCTCATTAGTGAGTTATGAACAATCACTATGAAAATATGCTGTCCTTTCCCTTCAAAACAAAGGTTGTCCTTTGATTTCTCTTGATTTATATCTATTACTATAATTACAAACCTTCACTAAAGATTTCAAAGCCCTCAAAAGAGTTGTTTATATTAATTTATCAAATTTGCTTGTTAATTTCCTTTTATTCCTAGATCATGAACATTGTCAACCGCTGAAACAGTTTGTAATGGCTTCAAATACTTCTGTCTATTTTTCTCCCACAGAGAAGCAGGGTCTACTTGATCTCTTTTTGAACAGGCCTGACTTTATTGTCTCAGGTATAATGTGGCAAATGACACAGAAATGACATATGATTTTATTCTCAGGTATGCTCTTGAGGAGGATTATTCTTTCTATTTGATATCCGATATATCCATTCTTGGAAGCTAGTGGCCATGTAATAAGCAGTTGTGAATTTATTGATAGTCCACTCAAAGGTGTTTGACAGTTGTTTGTTTCACAGAAGTTGTGGATTTATTGATAGCCCACTCAAACCTGTTTGATAGTCTCAACAGGCAATCAGCATTCATCCCAAAATATAGAAGATTATGAAAGAACTTCTATCTTGGCCAACATCTGATCACAACTGCATGAGTGACCCTGTGTAAAAATTGCCTTGCAGTGCCCAGTCAGACCATAAAGAAAATAAAAGACAATGGTTAAATGAGTGTTGCTGTTTCAAAGCATTATGTTTGAAATTAATTCATTATGTAAGAATAGAAAATCAGAGCAGTACTTTCATCACAGTCACAAGCTATACTGGTCTACTGATTTCCACATGATATTTGCCTTGTCAGTAATATTGACAAAATTATTCTCCTGTAGATAGTTTTCCAACTTTGTATTCAGGCCAATGTATTTTTCAGATTTAACTTCAGTATATTGAGTTTGTTCTTTCTTGGTTTCCTTTGCTTCCCGTGAGCATATTAACAATGCTGCCTTCAAGGTATGATCTTGGACCCTCTATACATTACCATATACTCACACCTTTATTCAATAATTCAATGATTTATATTCTTATATTTATCTTTAAGATGTGTTAGTATCCTACACCATTTCATTGTCATTACTTTTTCCATAGTATATGCCAACATTATCTATCATGTGAATTATTGCATGAACCTTCTAACTAGTTAGTGTCATTGTTCTCTTATATTCTCTTGTTATCTTATATTCTCTTGCATAAAAAATAGGTTCCATAGGACTAAACTGTCTGGGTCAAATAGAGAGAGGAAGAAAAGAGGAAGATGAAGGAGGGAATACAGGGAAAGACAGCTGAAATTTAGGGTCATTTGAATGATAGTATTAAAATGTAATAAGATAGAAGCTTTCTAAAATACGTACATGTGTTAAAACAATTTGAATGAAATTGTCAAATAATAGGGGAGAGAGGGCTCCAGTTGGACATCTCTTGACACCAAATGAAACTTCCAATACCTGTAATGGGTTACATAAATAGAGTTATTGGCCAAAGTTGTTCCAAGGAAACCCCAAACTATAGACTGCTCTCCAGAAACTGGTGGCAAGGATACATTACTGAAGACAAAACCTACAAAACACATTGAACACAAAGTCAAGTTGGTTACTACATAGAGCCTTCACTCCTACGTTTGTAGCCTCCTTGGTACAGGAAGGGACCCTGCATACTACCAAAAGAGAAACATAAGCACCAAGCTAGTCAGAAACCCTTTCATCTATATTGGTGTCCTGCCTGCAAGATATGCTACTTCATTGGTGTCACCAAGCTTGTGGCAGTAACCAGAAATATCTGATTTGAATTAAAGTCCACTCTGTGAGAGAGGAGCCATACCTAACAATGCTTAGGTATTCAAGAATGTGAGACTAAATAGCTCAGAGACATAGGATAAAATCAAATACAAAAATGACTCCTAGTGACCTTCTTCTATACTTATAGAGCAGTGCCTTGCCCAGTCACCATCAGAGAAGCCTCCTTCTGTATCAGATGGGAGTATATACAGAGACCCATAGTCAGACATTATGCAGAGAGTGAAAGAACTTAAAATACTTAGGCCTAAATAGGGCATCTCTATTAAATCCCTCCCCTCATGGCTCATGGAACACTGCAGAAAGGTAAAATGATTGTAGGAGTAAGAGGTGACAGAGGATGCCAAAGAAAGAAGGCTATCTAAATGAACAGGATANTATATATGAACTCATGGAGGCTGTGACAGCATGTGCAGAGCCTGCAAGGGTCTGAAACAGATGGAATCCTACAGCTTAGAAGAGAAATGGACATATGCCCCCTCTCCTAACCCAGAAGCTATATCTAATTGAAAGCTACTTGCAAATGAAAATTTAATTTACTCCAAGGGAGGCTCACTGGCGAAACTAACAATCTGAAGATCATGGTGCATGCTCAGTTGTAGATGGCAATAGAAAATGAATTCAGTGTCATCTTTGGATTTTTCCTTTTGTGGAATTTTTCTTTTTGAATTTTTAAAATTTCCCCTTTCCTTTTCCCATAAGATAATAATAGGGGTTTTATGTTATATTGTTGCTTTTTAAAATTTATTTTATTTTTATATTGTATACTTTTCGTCTTTTTACCTTCAGGTGTTTGCATATATATTATGGCTTTCAGTTCTGTGCTTTTTATGGAATTCCTGAGTTTCTGAATAAGTTGATCTCTATATCTGTTCTGCTTATCTTTTCTTGGACTCTTTTCCTTCTGTTTCTTTATTTTGTCTTATTCCAATGTGTTTGTTTTTGTTTTACCTTTTTCTTTATCATTATTCTTTAGGAGCCTGTTTGTTTTCTAATGAGAGACAGAAAAGAAGTGCATCCAGATGGGAGCGGAGGAGGGAAGAACTTCGAGGAGTAGAGGGATGATAAACTGTAATCAGGATATATTATGTACTTTAAAATATTTATTTTATTATATTTTGTTTAAAAAAGAAAACAAATGGGGTCGGGGATTTAGCTCTCTGGTAGAGCGCTTGCCTAGCAAACACAAGGCTCTGAGTTCGGGCCTCAGCTTCCAATAAATAAATAAATGAATGAATGAATGAATGAATGAATGAATGACTGAATAAATAAATAAATAAATAAAATGAAAGACAAAATAACAAAAAAGAAAACAAACTATCTTCTTTTCATTTTACACACCAGTCCCAGTTCCCACTCCCTATCATCCTCCCATCCCCTCCACCTATCCTGTAGCCCACCCCACATTCACTCCACAGAGAGGGTAAGGCACATTGCTTTTGGGGAAGATCCAATGCCCTCCTTACTATATCTAGGCTGAGCAAGGTATCCATCCAAAGAGAATATCTTCCAAAAAGCCAGCATAAGCAGTAGGGATAAATCCTGGTGCCACTTCCAGTGGTCCCCAGTCTGTGCCAGCTATACAACTGTCACCCACATTCAAAGGACTAGCTTAGACCTATGCTGGTTCCTTCCCAGTCTGGCTGGAGTTGGTGAGCTCCCATTAGCTCAGGTAAACTGNGACATTTAAGATAGTCATCAGTCTGACTACAGGGCAAGGCCAATTCAGGCACCCCCTCCTCTATTGCTTAGGGTCTTAGCTGGGGTCATCTTTGTGGATTCCTGGGAATTTCTCTAGTGTCAGATTTCTTGTTAGCCCCATAATGTTTCTCTCAATCAAAATATCTCTTTCTTGCTCTCATCTCTGTCCTTCTGCCATCTCAACTATCCTGTTCCCTCGAGTTTTCCTCCCTCCTCCCCTTCTGCCCCCTTCTTCCCTTTACATTCTCCCTTCTCCCCTCCACCCAATGCTCCTAGCTCAGTTGCTAGAGCATGAAACTCTTATAATTTTTTAATAAAAGAATAAAAGCTAACATAAAGCAAATCTTAACTCTGCTCATATTCACATTGCATAGAGAAGAATCAGAATTCCTCACAATAATATGTGCTGAAACCCCAATACTCATTTTGTACATATAATCTAAAGGTCATTCATGAAGAGTAATTTAAATGGAGAACAGTACACTTAAAATTAATTGGAATGTTATATACTCCAGTTAAAAGAAAGGGGAAATGCAAGGGAATGACTAACTCTAGTCTTTTCACTCTTCTACTACAGAAAAATTTCTAATATACATTTTTTCGAGACAAGGTTTCTCTGTAGCTTTCGTGCCTTATACAGTTTTTGCCATGTCATTACTTCACATAAAACCCATTGTGACTGCCCATGAATTAAGATAACACTTGAATGTCCTAAGCTGTGAAAAATTGGTTAGTTAGGATAAAATTAATGCTCTTGAATTCTACATTTAGAAGTTTGAAGTTTAAGGTCATGGACATATGTTTATGTGTCTTAAGAAGAGAGTGGAACTCTAAGAATTTTTTTCTAAAAGCTTAATTTTCATGGGGAGAAAGAATACTAAGCTGGGAATATTTCAAAATTTATGTAAGCAGTGAATATTAAATAAAACATTGTGTTTATATTCAGAGGAGTAAGTAATGTGCAAGCAAATATTGGCAGTGAGTTATATACAGTAAAGAACTGAGGATCCTGCATTCTTTGAGATATAGAGGTGATGACAATTGGTTTACATTTATTCAAAATGTGCAGGCATATAGGTGAAAATATTTTTGTTATTGTTATACAGAAGTATTGTCTCTGTTCCATGCAAAAGGAGTAGCCCAGTTAGTAATTGGAAAAAGTAGTCCCATATGTCAGAATAAAATTCTATGAGCTGCTATAGGATACTCAGAAACTAAAATCATATATTAGCAAAACAAAGGAAACAAAAAATACAGTGGAAAAAGAGAGATAAAGGGAGAGGAAGGCTATGAGTAAAATTGCCATACAAAGTTAGTTTGAAACATATTGTTTTCATTATGTTATGTTGATGGCATACTAGGATCATATTTTTCTCAAAACTAGAAATGTGTCACTGATGACTATAATTATTTTCAAATGCTAACTTCCTGTGTAGTTATGAACTGGTGGATAGGTTACTCAAAAAATGTTCTGCAATGAAATGATGACATATAATGCTAAAAATATATACTGCTTAACTTCATTGTCAAATTATTTCGATCTTAAAATGTTTCTCAAAAAGGTTCAAAATAAATATTCACGTTTGTGTTAAGACTTTTCTAAATAAAGTCCCTTCCCAAGTATCACCTCTAAGCATATTAGCTATTTTAATTCTCATGCAATCTTCAGTATCTGTCTGATGGAAGAATGGAAGACGCCACAATCAATGAATGCCCATTAAATCCTAAACAAACAAGCAAGATTGGGGTCAGTAGCTGTTTTTGGTCATCTTCCAGTTTGCTTTCAGTAATATTTCCTACTCAAATATAGTACATAATTCCTGTAAAAAGAACAAAGTCATTTCCTAAAGTTACTCTGAAAGTCAAATGCAAAATTGGGTTATAAACTTGGCCCAGATTTTATTTTCATTAGCTATGTGATGTTCATAAATAATTTGACATCTGCAAAATTTAGCTCCCTTAAACAAATATTTTTAAAATGTGGGATACAAAGAATCCATCAAAATTATTGTATAGCATTTAATAATTTAGCATGCTAAAAGGTAGTTTTGTGAAATGTATGGGGCTAATTTACTGCTAAACCATTGGTATATCAGAGAATATTTGGTACAAAATGAGTAATAAATATTTAAGAATGAATTAATGAATTTGATTTTATGTTACTTTAAAGTCAATGAATTTTTATTTTAAAATTTAAAAATAGGCAAAAATAAGTATGACACTAAAATATATTTATAAATCAAATTAGTTGTTTTGAGTGACAGACATCAATCACATAAAACAGAAAATTCTGAAAGATAAATGAGAGGGAGCTTTCAGCAGCCTGTATTCTCTTCAATATATTTTAACATATATAAAAAGGAAACATAAAACAAAGTCAAATCTTGAAAATATTTTAATTTCTTCTACCTATATTCATTTTTTAAATAAATCAAAATATATCTTGTCATTTTACATACCAATACCAGTTCCCACTCCCTTCCCTCCTCCCATTCCCTCCAACTTCCCCCCCACCCCAACCCCATTCACTCCTCAGAGAGGGTAAGGCACATTGCTTTGAGGAAAGACCAAGGCCCTTCCTACTTTATCTAGGCTGAACAAGGTATCTATCCAAAGGGAATGGGGTCCAAAAAGCCGGTACAACAGCAGGGATAAATCCTGGTCCTACAGCCAGGGACCAGTGTGCCCCAGCCAGACAGCAGTCACCCACATCCAAACTTTCTAGTTTGATCCTATGCTGGTTCCTTCCTTGTCTGGCCAGAGTTGGTGAGCTCCCATTAGCTCAAGTAAGCTTTTTTAGTGGGTGAACCCATCATGCTCTTAACATTATATTCTTAAACTTCTAACTGAAGTGTAAATTATTTCCATAATCAAACACTTCTTACATATCAGCTGTGCTACCTATGACTATTGCACAATAGATATATTTAATGTGGGAGCTTAGATACTCAGGAAAACTTTTATGTGAATAAATGCTATTAATCATTCTGTTTTAGTTTATCTCTGACTAAAATGAAAAGAAACAATGCCATTAGACAATGATTTTCCTTTTCATAAATCGATGTTTTCTTCTTGCTCTTACTTAAATTACAAAGTGAATGTTATTTTAAAGGCTATGGGTTACAGTGAGTCAGATGTTTTTTATTTGAACTCATTTTGATCTTTCCTTATTCATTAGATTATATTATAATTTGTCAATATCGCTTTTTATAGGCAACACATAATTGGGTCTCTTTTATTTAAGCTTCAGTATGGTATCTGTTAGTCTATTTAAACCATTCATAGTTGTTCTTATTACTAGTTATTTATTTTAGTGTAGTTGATAGTAATTATTTTTCATAATTTGTTTTCTGTTAATTATATCTTTTTTGTTTTCTGTTCTTTTCGGAGTTCATTTATATTCTCTGGTTTTAATTCTTTATTTAATTAATTTTTTGTCTTCTTAGCGTAAATATTACATTTCCCTTAAAATGGTTTTAATGGTTTCTGTAGAGTTTGCAATATAAATTTATAGGTGAGTTCTTAAAACAACTTACGAACAACATTATATCATTTCACAAGGAGTAAGGTATTTTATAACAGAATGTTATTATATTTATCTCCTCCTTTTTTATTTTCTAACATTTCAGTAGTTTAAAAATTATTGAACTGTATAGTTTTCTATTTCTACAACTTTGAAGTGGTTGGTTTTTCTTTATTTTTTTGAAACCTTCATACATCCATATAATTTATCTTGATCCTATCTGCCCTCATTCCCCTCCTCCAACTGCCCATAGGCTCCCCACTATCACTTCTTACACTCAATGCCATGTCCTTACTTTGTATGTTTTGTTATTTATTGAAGACACTGAGGTCATTTTGTGCTGCCCGTATGTGCAGGTATGTGGAATCATTCACGGTAGACCAGTTAACATATCAATGTCTACACTCCTAATGGAAAGTAACTCTTCCTCCTTTATCAGCCTTCAACTGCCAATAGCTTTTTGGCTAGAGCTTGGGCTTCAAGAATCCCTTCCACTTCCATGACAGAATTTTTAAATACCTTGATGTTGTACAGGTCATGTGTATGTAATCGCAGATGCTATGAGTTCTTGTGTGCAACAAAGATGTCATATATATCCAAAAATAAAAATTTCACAGCACTCTTTCCCATTCTGTACCTATTACATTCTTCCCTCCCATAATCCATGATATTCTCTGAGCCTTGGTGATGTGAGTTTCATATAGGTGTCCCATCTATGGTTGAGCTCTCAAGTTGCTTATTCTTAGCACTTTGAAGAGTAATAATCTTTGCATTAACCACTACCCACTGTAATCAAAAGCTTCTCTGTCCAAAGTTGAAAGCAGCAAAAAAATCTATGAATATAAACATAAAAATTTAGAATGCAGTCTGGAAACAAGAACATTTATATACACAACATCAATAACTTCTTCCTTGGAGATTATGGTTTCTACACCATAGTTTTTTGAGCCTATTTATAATACCAAACATGTATTTTCTCCTATACAGTAGACATATAATCCAATTAAAATCAAGATAGAAGTTGGTTACCCTTATAAACAGTCATGGAACTCTTGTACCAGTGACAGTATATTTTTCCTAGCCTTATGGTATTGTGGCATGCAGGTGGTGTGGGAAGCTCATATATATATATATANTATACACATACTGCATTTATTGCTTAATAAAGAAGCTTTTTGGGCATGTGATGGAGCAGAATAGAGCAAGGCAAAATTCCAAGGAGAGATTAAAATAAAAGGCAGAGTCAGAGAGACACCATGTAAGTGCTGAAGGAGGCAGAAGCCCCATAATCTTACCAGTAGACCATGAGCCTTGTGGTAAAATTTAAAATAATAAAAATGTGTTAATTTAAGATGTAAGAGTTAATCAAAAGCCTGAGTCAATAGGCCAAACAGTGTTGTAATTAATATAGTTTCTGTATAATTATTTCACGTCCAGGAGGCTTGGAAATGAATGAGCAGTTTCTGACTACAAAATGCAGGGACCAGTGTTCAGGAAACATGACCATAGACCCTCTTCTTTCCCAGAAGCCTGCATAGCAACTATGACACCTACTCGTAGACAAGGTTTCCTGGTGCATTCAAGACTAATGTCTCTGTGCCCAGCAACCATTTTGATATCTTGACAATAGTATTTTACCAGCTAGTTCTGGTATGCAACCAAGAGCAATAGCAGCAATGGCTGAGGAGGTAACCCTTATCTCACACTGAAATTTTGATACAGCCCTTGTCTTTTGGTAACATTATTGTTCACTGATGTTATATTCATTTGTTTAAACTATTTACACACACACACACACACACAGTGGTAGAGTTTCATGAGGCTTCTTTAAATGTCCTTAGTTTGGATTGACCCATAACAGATTTCTCTTTTCTCTACCCCCTTCCCTTATCCTAGTTTCAGGATCTATTTATTCCCTTTTATATTCCTAGAATCCATCTACTTATCTTTTGGGGACAAGGTGACTTCACTATGAATAACATTTTCCATTTTATGATTTTATTTTTCTTTACAAATGAGTAAAATTAGATTGTGACTATGTACAACAATTTTATTAATCACTTGTCAGATGATGGACATCTTGGTAGAATCCATTTCCTAGCTGTTGTGAATACAGCATTAATGAATATGATTATGTAAGTATTTCTGTAGTAAGATAGAAAGCCATCTGAGTGTAGGCCCAGAAATTGTATAGCTGGGTCATAAGATAAATTTATTTATTTTTTTAAAGAAATGTCCAGACTGCTTTCCAGAGTGGGTTTACTAGTTACACTCCAACCTATGGTATGTAAAGCTTTTGTTCCCATTTGTAATCCCAATGGTGGTAATTCTAACTTGAGTGAGATATAATGTTAAAATAGTTTGATTCTGTATTTCTTTCATAGCTAAGGATGTTGATAGAACATCTGTTTACTATCGATTTCTATTTCTTCTTTCGAAAGCTTTCTACTAAATTTCATAACTGATTGTTTTTTAAATTGAGTTTTATTTTCTTAGTGTTCAATTTTCGTTTTATATTTTGAAAATTCTTTGTTAGGACGAATAGCTTGCAAATTTTTCTTTCGTTCTGTCGTTCTATGAACTATTTCTCCAATTCAGTGATGTTGTCCTTTGATTTACATAAGTTTTTTTTTTTAGTTTCACAAACTTCTCTCTGCCAACTGATGGTCTTATTTCTAGAGTTTTCAGAGTCCTATTTGCAATGTCCTTACCTATATTTATAAGTTGAATTGTATTCTTGCTTTTTCCATTAACATTTTCATGGTGCTAAGTGTCACTATATCTTTGGAATGAATATAACCTGGCCTTGATGAAATTCTTTTGATATGGTTTTGGATTAGTTTGCTAGTATCTTTGTTAATGAATTAGTTTGGTTGAAGCTTTCTTTCTTGTTGTATCTTTATCTTGTTTGGTATCAGGGAAATAATGGATTCAAAAAAGTGTTTGGAAGTCTTCCTTTCCTATTTTATGTAATAATTTAAACAGCCAATTTGTACTGTAGAAACCCAATCTACTGGAACACAATCAACTTGTAAGTGGCGAAACATTTAAAGAAAACTGACCCTTCCTCTCCCAGAAGCCATCAACTGTCAATATTCATCAGTTAAGGATGGAACCTAATGACCCCATCCACCCTAGTGGTTGTTTGAATGATATGTCTCAGGCATTTGAACATGATTACATCGTTTGGGAAATTTACAACAAGGCTTGTGGCCTTGTTGGAGCAAGTATGCCCCAAGAGGTGGGCTTTGAGAGTTTAAACTCATACCATTTCTAGTTTGTTCTCTCTGTTTTGTGTTTGCAGTTCAAGATGTGAACACACAAGTTCCTGCTCCTGATACCATGACTTTACCCCACTATCACAGAGTCCAATCCTCTGGAATCATAAGCCCAAATAAACTATTTCTTCTATCTGTTACTTTGGCGCTGGTCTTTTTATCAAAGCAATAGACAAGTAATTATATATCCACTGAACCTATAATCTTGTTGCCTGGATTTATGCAGGCAAAATCTACTGTTGTGAGTTCATTAAAAAAACAGTACTTTTATCTTTTATATGAAGAAGTCACTCTTTCAGTTGGGTTCTCCCTGGTCTCTGGTCCTTAGATTCTTTCCATCTACTCTTCCAAAATAGTCCCTGAGCCTTGAAGGCAGGGTGTGAGGTTATATATATATATATTCTGCATTTGTGACTAAGAAAAACATAGACACTTACTCTTTTTGACCAGTTAGCAATTTCTGTGTTAACTGGTATTCAGTGCACAAAGAAACTTCTCTGTTGAGATGTAAGAAGTGCATGACTACATGGGTGCAAAGATATAAAATTAGAATGCAGTTTTATTTCATGTCTACTTAGCAAATTAATAGTAGTAGTTTTCCAGAGGCCCGGGATCTCTCCAACTATATGTTCTTGGCATGATTTATAGTACCAGGCATTCATTCATTCCTGTGGAATGAACAATAAATCAAATCAGTTAATTACATCCATAATATCCATGGCACTACTATACCCATGTTCATATTTTGTCATGTTAGTAATTGTTATAGTTCTTTGGGTTCACAACTGGATAAGACAATAGATGACCCAAAGCAGACTGCATTTAAACTCTTGGTACATGATGCTATGTAGCAGTGAAAAATTGTCTAGGAGAGTACCAACTTTATTTCCCCATATTCTGTGACCAAAGTATGTGCTAACTTCATCAACAGAGTATTACCATAAATCTGTGATGGGTGATTGGAGAGCAATGGCAACAGCCTGTTTATTGACATACTATATTTTTCTGTATCTGACTTAATTTGCTTGATTTCTCCATAAAATATTTGAAATTCAACATGCTTCTAACCTTAAAGCAAAGATGTAATAAATATAAACATATTCCAAAAATTTCCCTGCCTTGCTGTAGTGACCATAATGGCTATTCAGTCTAACTTAGATATTGGATTCTGGATCATGGTTACTAATATTTGGCTCAAAATAAATTGCTTATATTTTTAAGGTAAGTTGGTACTTTCACACTGATAGGAGATAGTAGGGCAAATAGGAACTTGTTATGAATAAGTGGAATGATCAAATCATTTGTAAGATGTTCATGTTTATGAAATATTATTGGTAATAGGAGTAAGAAATATACTACACTGTAGTCAATCCATTTTGAAGCAGGATCATTAAGGAGGTCATATTATGCAGTCTAACTCTTGTTTAAACTTAGGGTTAAGTTAAAGTTCAGGAACCATTGGAAAAGAGAGACGCTTACTAAATTTTCTCAAGTCATGATAATAGGCATTTTGTTGGTATTAATCAGTAGGAACAAGCAGTTCATCTAATTAAGTACTTACAAGATGATGAATGGGAATTTGAAGAACCTGTGACTGGCCTTGTTATAAGTAAACTATGAGGTGATTGATAAGGTTTTGCTAAGATACATGAAGAAGGATGATGTTTTTCTGTAAACTGGTTCACAGGACAATGTGTGGTAGGGATTCTTTAAAGGTAACGGTGTCCCCAGGTTCCTCTTATTCAGGTTAAGTTCAATATTGGATGTTTTATGTTAGTCAGGTTAGCATTTAGGTTTATTTAATGTTTCTTTAACTTTTAGGTGCTTAACAATTTAGTATCTGTTATCACTTAGATATACACTTTAACAGATTTATTTTTATAGTATATATTTGAAGATTTTGCCTATATGTATGTATGTATGTATGCATACAACGTGCATTCCTGGTATATATGAAGGGTGAGAATAGAACTGGAGTTAAAAATGATTATAACCTTCTATATGAGTTTTGAAATTTGAACCCAAGCCCTCTGTAAGAACAGCAACTACTCTTAACCACTAAGCTATATTTTCAGCCCTTGGATATGGTTTATGTACACAAAATTTTATACTAAAATGTTTACCCCTTAATTTATAGATGTTCAGAGGAAGTGCTGTTTGATCAAAACATTTTATCATGTGATTGAGTCCTTGACCTATTTTCTCCCCATATTCCTTTGCCCTTCTAATTGAATCAAGGCAGCATGAGATTTACCAGAAACTGTCCATATGCTCATGTCATATTCTTTGACATTCCACTCATTTCATAAGCAAAATAATCCTTGTTACTTTAGAAAACACCTCAGTTCAGATATTCTGTTAAGGCAGGAAAGTGAACTTTGGCAATATTTCTGTTTTGATCTCTTATGACATGGGTCCATTAAGATACAGTTTTGAGGACAGTCTTCACTTTGTTGTTTTTTTTTCCAACAGTAATCAACTGCTTTTATACTTTATAAGTATCGATGTAGTAGCAGAGAATGGAGTGGATGAACATTCTTATTGCATTAGGGCTCAATGTTATAAAGTAGAAGAGAGGATAATTGATAAAAGGAAGGGGAACAGTAGTCTTTACTAGTATAAGAAGTTAATAGAGTGGAATATGATTAAGAACATTATATATATATGGAAATGTTTATATATATATATGTATATATANATTTTCCAGGCGGTCTCAGAAATGTGACCTTTAGAAACATTTTGTGACTTCCTCTTCACATTGGGAGACATTTGAAAGTAAAAGGAAAATGAAGGAGTGATGTTGGTCTTTATCTGGGTCTAATAAAACTACAGCAGATTTTTTTTTCATTTTAGAGTAGGTCATTGTTATAGAGACTATAAATAGTTCCTCTTATGTTTTACTTTTTATGAGCCATTAGCCACAGGGTATTTTTCTTTCTTTTTGATATTATTATATAATTACATTATTTCACCCTTTCCCTTCCTCCTCCCAAATCCTTCCATATATCCCTCCTTGATCTCTTTCAATTTCATGGACTTGGTTTTCACTAATTGTTGTTACATGAATATATAAATATATAAACATATATATATATATACACATACATGCATACACAAACAGACACAGACACAGACACACACACACACACACATATATCACAACCTGATCAATCTATAATGTCACTTTTTAGTATATGTTTTCAGAACTCCCCCACTCTTGGCATTCATAAGTTGACTGCAGTTCTCTGTATAGAGTCGAGGACAAATGAATTTTCCCCTGTACACTCCAACATGTACATTGTGGTCGTCCTTGTTCAGCCCATATTAATGCAGTCATGTTTGTGAGACATTATGAGTGTAGCTTGTGACACTACTAGGAAGCAGAAACTCACAACAAACTCTCAGAATCTCTGGCTCATACAATCTTTCTACCCCCACTTCTGTAACAATCCATGAGCCTTAGGTGCAGGAGTATTTTGTTTTGTTTTGTTTTGTTTTGTTTTTCAGCTGTGTTCACTGGGACTGGGTGCCACAATTCTGCATTTTGATCGGTTGTGGTTTTCTGGAATAGTCTCTGTCTTTTGCAAAGAGAAGTTTTCAATAAGGGTAAAGACTATAATTATCTGTGAGTATAAGAACAAATATTTAGAATGTAGCTAGGGATTGTTCTGCTTTCTGTTTGTTTGCTTGTTTGTTTGTTTTTTGACACAGTTCCCTGGCGTAGCTTAGTTGTTCTGGAACTCACTATGCAGTCAAGGCTGACCTTTGAACTCCTGAGTGCTAGGATTATAGGTGTGTGTTGCAATGCCCAGCTCAGGATTGTACTTCTTTAATAAAGTCGTGGTGGTTATATGTTCTCCTCAAGGATCCTAATTTGAATTAATATATGCTCAAACAGAAGAAATAATGCCTAGTTCTGGTAACTTGCCAGCTACTTAGGGTTAATAAAGTCATGAATCTTAGATAAGATATTTAGTGAAACAGTTACTATAAGGCTTATCAATAATATCTGAATCAAGAGTTCTGGAGAAAAGATTATATGGACCTCATTCATCTAGCGAGCTATGGTCTAGACTAGAAGTAAAACAATGAACAGGTGAAATTCTGCCTACCTCTAGGACGCAGAACTTAAATGTAAATCCACTCTTTCTGTATCTTCAATATGACAGCATACAAGTTTAAGTCAATATCATTGTGATGGTTGGATTGAGTTTGGGCATTTAATACTTAGTTGCTGGTGTTATCGGGGAGGGCAATTAGAAGATGCGGCCTTGCTAGAGGAAGTATGCCAAAAGTGACAGGCTGAGAGAGTTTAAATCCTTGAACCGTTTTCAGTTTGTTCTCTTCACTTCATGCTTACAGTTCAAATTGTGATTTCTCAGCTCCCTGTTCCTGCCACCAGGCCTGATATTTGTCATCATGCCTCTCATTCACTGTCAGACACTCTAATATGCCTGGAGTAATAAGCCAAAATAAACTCTCTTCCTTAAGTGGCTGTGGTCATCGTATTCTATTATAGCAACAGAAAAATAACTAATAAAGATGTTGGAATCAGAAACTGCACTGTTGTTGTAAAATACCTGACCATAGTTTTTGAAGAAATATGTAAATCTTTGGAACTACGTGTCAACTTTATTGACCTATGCAGATCTGTTTGGAAGACTTGGGTTCCTTGGACCTTAAAGAATGAGGCAGACAACAGTTTAATACTGCAGACATATTTACTTAAGTCTCAGTGTGTTTTTGTACATGAATGGAACTGAAAAGGCCCAACTTAAGATCAGTGAAGTCATGACAGGTTGCAAACAAACAATACTGATTCTAAGCCTTATCATTACAATAACTAGGAAAAGCGACAAACCATGCCCTGTGGGGAACCAATCAGAATTGAGACAAACAAGTGTTAAATGCTCTAGAATATTAAAAATAACATACCTAACTTGTATATAGGTTGCCAATTTCCTAAAAGCAATGCCAGTACCAATCCCTGTTTGACAAAATTTCTGTTACTTCACTCCTGTCCAAACAGTAGTTCAACCCTATCTGAATCAGGAATTCCCCTACCCTTAAAACCATTTCTCCTTAAAAACCCTGCCATAGCTGAGTGCAAGCCTCTTCCTGATCTAACAATTGTGTTGGAATGCATGGAAAGCCCAAGCTCAAGCTTACAATATAGGTTCTTTGCTTTACCATATGAACTCATACCCCAAGTGGTCTCTAGGGGGGGTCTCATGATGTGGAAATAACATAACAAAGAAAACAATGATCCAAGGAACATTGTTTGAGTTTAGAAAAACATGATCGTAAAAACATGTAAATAAACACCAGCAAATACAAACTAAATATGAACAGAGCAGCTCTTCCCTGGAACTTTCTCAGGGCAGATCAACGTTAACACAATTGCCTGGTACATAGTATAGATTATATTTGGGCAAGCAAAAAGCAAGGCAGAAGGCAATATCAAGATTCATTGTACACTGAGGGCAGCACTCAGCTTATCCTTTCACTAGACTGGGTTTTTTTAGCCATGTTCTGACATCCAACAAGAATAATAATGTCCAAGAACAATCCAGAGGAAAAAAGAGCATTTGAGGTAGAAGGCCCTCTACCTTTTTTCTTGGAATCTCTTTCACAGTTCCCCAAGGCGCTGGACACCATGCATCATTATGACACATTGGACGAGAAAAGTTGTTGGATATTGTAAGTAGAGCTTAATAGACTGTCTTATAGGAGCTTGGACGACAAAGCACTAAGCAATACAGAATGTTGAGGCCTAGGTCAAGAAATTTCAGAGACGAATAATATTAGCTACTGTTAAAGAAGTAATTCTGTGATGCTTTAACAAAGAATCTGTTTAATTTATGCACTTATGAAGTTAAAAAGCAATGGACTCTTTTTTGTTTGTTTGGCTAAGATTGAAAGGTTATTATCAATATCTCTTACACAGTTCTATAATAAAAAGTAAAAGTAAATATAAAATATATAGCTTGGAGAAAGGACATAGGAATATTAATGTTGCCGCTAAGGAATGTGCTGAAAGAGAGGCTACAATTGTAAGGAAGAGATGTTCGATTAAGAGAGGTCTGCTATCCAAAGGAATGACTCCCACCCAGATAAGCTTCCAGCTCCTTAAAGTGAGCCTCAAGAGTTTTTCACTCCTCAAAAGTAACTGAATAAAAGAGCTGCTATTGGTGTGATCCTAGAAGGCCAGGGTCCATTCTAAGTTGGCAACAAAACTTGGTACTGCATGGTTCTGGCTTTAGAGGCACAAAGTATCAAAGAATAAAGAGATTGTACATTCTTCCTTCACTGATCCTGAGAACAACTGAGGCCAGGCAGCATGCTGCAGGCAGTTTCCTGCATTGAGGGACCTGTGTAGGCAGAAGGTAGTGAGAGTCCATTGTGTCAAGCTATGAAATTAAAACCTGAGTTGCAGAGGATATTCCAAGATTTGGATATTGGAGAGTCATAGCATATCTGCCAAAGAGAGCTGCACATAAGAAGTTGAACTAGTATTAAGGTGGAACCATGGAAATTGAAGTCCCATACAAGGTAAACAGAGCAGAGGTTCTCAACTTCTGGGTCATGACCACTTTGTAAGGTTGAATGTCCCTTTCACAGGGGTCATCTAAGACTACTGGAAAAACGTAGATGTTTACATTACAATTCAAAACCAGTAGCAAAATTGCAGTTATGAAGTATCAACAAAAATAATTTCATGGTTGGGGTCACCACAAGATAACTGTATTAAAGATTCAAGATTTAGATGTTTACCCTGCTCGGTTTTTGTCTTGCTTTGGTTCAGTTATTTTCTGACTGTGCCTTCATTTTTCCCTTTGAAATAGAAATGCATATGGTGTGTTACTACACATTGGAAGTACATAATTTTCCCTTTAAATTTGCAAGGGGTTACACTTATGAGATAGTGCTTAATCTCAGGAGAGATTTGGGGATTTTAATAAATATTGATACCTATCATAAAGTACTTTTGAAATGGGGCTAATTCCTATGGCATTTAAGGGTTGGACTTTAATTGCAAATGTCCTCCATGGTCTCATGTACTTAAATACTTGGTCTCCAGTTGCTAATGCTGTTTGGTGATATTTAGACGCTTCAGTTTAACTAGAGGCCACATATCACTAGTAGCTGCTCTGGGTGTTTAAATGCTTACGCCACTTTCCTTTGCTGCTCTGTGTTATGTGTTTGTGAATCAAGATGTTAGCTGTCAGCTTCTTGTTCCTACAACCATGTCTGTGACCTCTTGTCACACCTCTGCTCTGCCATCTGGATCCATAAGCCAAAAGAAACTCTTTCTTCTTTAAGTTATCATAGTCATTACATTTTATTACAGCAACAGAAAAATAACTAATAAAATCTTAATACTCATGGTTCTGACTCAGAATGGAATCACATCATTAGCTCCTCATTAGCTTATTAACTGCTGATCCTGGTATAATGAGATGCTATATAATCAGTGACTATATAGTCAGTTTGTAGGCATTTTTTCCTCATAACCATACTAAAAGAATGCTTTGGGTTATTCAAGATGGATGCTTTTCTACTTCTGCTGCCAGAATCACAGTGGTTTTCTTGGAAGTTTTGGAAATAAAACTGAACAAATCTGTTGACAGAGGTTTCTGTCCCACCCAGTCCTGCAGTTGTCCAGTCCCAAAGAAATACACAAAGGTCTACATTAATCATGAACTGGTTGTCTTAGTAGCTCAGCCTTCTTATTAACCCTTATAACTTATATTAGCTCATAATTCTTGTCTGTGTTAGCCACATGGCTTGGT